>VYZQ01051152.1:22460-40716 GCA_013400655.1 Mystacornis crossleyi
TAAGTCAACAACACCCTGGGGAGACAATGTTCCCTCATGCCTGGTATTCAAAGAACCCAGCTCTCTGTGTATATGTTCTTTAAAACCAAAAATCTGTATCCCATGTAAACATCTAAGATGACAGTTGTATTTTATACAAGCCTATAAATTACAGTGTGAGGTGCTCATTACGTATTGTTGATTGAGACTGGATGTAACACTAGACAAAGATCTATTAGGAAATAGGAGGTTTCCTTAACCTGGACTTTGCAGAACATCATACTGCACTTCACATTCTCCTATGCCAAGCAACCACAGCTATGACGATGAGCATTTCTTTCATTCCAAACCTATAAAANGGGGTTTTTTACCACAAATGAGGGAGTTAGCTTAAAGAGGAAGAGAAAGGAATTATGCTTGTGAGTGTGAAAAGAAATGAGATGTGTGGAAGAATGAGGGCAGGAAAAGAATAGTGGAGAAGGACAAGGATGGAATTTGTTCCTTCAAGGGTAGCAGTTATCAATTTGGCTCAGCTGTGTCAGGAAAATTTGCCATTACTCTTTTTAAAAAAGCAGCACTAATAAGAAGATAACCATTGCAACCAATAACAATTATTCCCTTGCAGACAGGCTTCTTGTATATAAGAGAGAAATAGATCATCATTAGTAATCAAAACTCCTTTGTGCGATTTTGTTTTTACAGATATATGTCTACTCTACTGAAACTTCCAGAGGAGGGGACAAGGGGCTGCAGCCCAACCTTGCCAAGCTGGACTTCGGAGCGGGGAATGCAACAAAGCTGTAAACATGTCCATTGTCTGACATAATTTTTAAACCTGTCTGAGAGGCAACTTTATGAAATTGAAACATCTTTCAGGGATTCCTCTTCCTTCCAGAACGTCCCAGCATACAACCTGCACTTCCTTCAACTCCTCCTAAACTTCATTTAATCCGGCAGTACTCGTTGCACATGACTCCAAAGCAAGAACAAATAGCAGGATGCCATTGCCAAAAGTCACAGCAGTGCTGCTGTTGGGGCAGGTTTTGTCTTCTTTGCAATACCTACATGATTCAAGATAAGGATAGACAAGTCTCTTGTCCAGAGTAACAAATTTGCAAAGGAAAACTGAGAAAGAACCCTGAAATCAAAGACTCCAGTGACAAAATGTTACTATTGATAAGTTACTGAAATCTCTGTCTGTTACATACTTGCCATTATATGAAAATACAGTTCTTCCTGAGTTTTTTCCATTTTCGTAGAGGAGACTTTGGTTTTCAGTGGCATGTTCAATTTTTGTGCTCCATTGCACTGGAGTTAACTCTTGATGGAGAAAACAGTAATCAAGCACAAAGTAATTTAGCATGGCATTAGGAAATCCAAAATAGATGACAGAATCCAGGCAGACTAAGAAACAAACCAGAGTTTTGTTTAAATGAAGAAGCAAGGTAAACAGCAGCAGTGCCAGAAAATTGGTTTAACATGACTGTGCAAAAAAGCTTTATCTATTGGCAAAATTTTGCATGAGTCTGGAGTTCCTTGCCTACATCTTATTAATGATAAATCAGGGAGTCATTCCCCAAAGCCCTGTCTCGTCCTGCCATTGGGCTGGGTTCTGAGAGCATTACCTAATTTTCTACTGACATCTTTGAACTTGGAGTGACCAGCAGTTTTCCAAAAAGGGCCAAAAGCTGGATAATTTCAGTGGTTCTGCTGCAAACAAGTCTGCCTTCTGATTTAGTAGTAGTAGTAGTATCCTGCATTCTTTCAAATGATATTTTTCTCTATGGAAAAAGCCAATAAACCCCAATAATTTCCTCTGTTAGGAAAAATGTCTTCAGTCTCTTTTGTCAGCACATACCTGACTGCTGCTGTGTCTGACACCGATAGCCTTTGCTCTGTTTACTTTAAAGAATAAACTACTGCTGTTTGATTTAGATTTTCATTTTTAATGTGTAAGCCCTCTCTTGATCCTGCATTCCAGAGAAAAGGAACTAGAGCTCCTTTAAATATCATGCGAGGTGCCTCTGAAGCCAGAGCTGTAGATATAAATCCCCCTAGAAAATTTATATAACTGGGATTTATAGGGAAAAAAGAAAAATAACAACAAAACAATCATGTGAGCACCGAGTTCCCCTGGCAGCATTAACGTGACAGGTGTACCTCAGCCCAGCCAGTCACTTCTTATTTAACCGTCAGGGCACATGTTTTAATGCTTCTAGCTGCATTGCACCAGTATAGCTTTTGATTCTAAAGGTCAGCCACCCACACCAAAGTTCAAAAAGGCATTTAATGCAAACAAAAAATCAAATCAAAGGTGGCTTTCATCAGACCTGGCTTGAACTGGCTAGGCAAGATAAAGTGCATTAATCTACGCAGGTTCCAAATTTTAAAGAAAAAAAATTCTTGTCACGGCCATATGAATTGCAAAATGAGTAAGCTATAAAGAGCTGTGTTCTTCCTTATGTTTGTATTTGTTTAAAGTACTAAAGCTATCAGAGTTACCCAAGGAGGGATTTGTATACAGAAAGAAAAAAACACTGAAGAATGAAATTTAACATTTCATTCTTCAGGGAGAAATAAGGACCCTGACGTTCTCTCAGGAAACTTAGTATACTTGATTAGGGTGGTCATAAACAGGTTTGAAATTACTGATTATGAATCCCTAATCCCGGGTCCCTGATCTCAAAGGCACTCTCCAGGTCATCCTACTGGAGGTGCCTAACGACGCTGTAATGGCCACTCAGCATTTAATATCAAAAGAGTGATTGTCAATCCAGAGCCCTGCTATCTGAGACTGCCCCACATCACCCCTTGCCCCGTACCTCTGAAAGAGGCAGGAAATGAGCTGCAATGGCTAAGTTAGGTGTCAGTAAAGGATGTCTCTACACAGCTCACACAAAGATTAGAAGGAAAAGAAATCACTTCCCCCTCTCTCTCCCTTCTTTTCTCAGTTCTGGCATGTTGGGCAGAGGAAGCACAACAGCACTTCCCAAAACCTGGTGGTCCCACTAGGCAGGAATATTCCTTCCCTTGCCAAGTTTCTTGGGCTTTATACTGACAGGTGAACAAAACGACCAATATGTCCAAGAAGACTGGAAACACGGTAACAAATGTGAAATTAAATAGGGGTTTAGTTTGGGTTTGTACAGGAACAAACCACAGAGACAGCTGCTCAAGATGTAAACATAGTCCTCTTTAGCATGGAAACCACTTATAGAAGTTGTTTGAATTGGCTGATCCTCAGCAAGGGGAAGATGATGTTTATATAAATCCTACACTTCATCCCAGATAACAACACAGCGACATCTTAATCCAAATGGCATGGGGCCTGATCTTTCAGATTCTTTGTGGGATGACTTCCTGATTAAGTCCCTGAATCAGAAACAGGTTACTCATCTCTTTTCAAGTGCATTTGTCTGATGCAAATATTTACAGTTCTTTATTAGGCAGTTCCATTCCTTGGACATCTTACCAGATTTGAAGATACCGTAATCCGCATGGTGATCTTGGAAGCACCTCTAGGGATGTACAGCAATCCCTGACACATATCTGACTGTGCTAATTAAAAAGGAATAGATTTTTCAGGTGGGCTTTCCAGTATTTTACAGCTTATGCAGTCATTTACCGCCCCAGAAAGCAGGGATTGCAGACTCCCCTTCCAAAGAAGAGAACAGTCTGAACAAATCTGAATGTCAAATTCAACCATGCTGAACATGGGGAAGTGGACTATGACTCAGGAGTCATCATATCTAATCTTCAAAACTTTCAGGCTGGTTTATACATCACAAAGCAGGAGAAACAAACAAACACGACTCCACGTATTATTTTCTCTTCATTTTCATGTCATTTTTTAGTTCAGACCTAGGGCCAATGGTCTTAGGTTTTTGTCCTTCTGAGTAAAAAAAAAGAGTCCAGCTAAAATTTGCGTAATTTTTCATGTTTTGTGAGAATTTAAAAAAACAATAATTATTCCCATTGGAAGCTTGGCTTTGAGGAGTTTGTTATTTTTCTTCTTGTGGAAAGTCAAATGATTTTGCTATCAATGGAAAAGACATTTCAAGTGAAACTCAACTTCTGGTGTAAAAATTTCATCAGTTCCCTTTTGAATGCAAATCTTCTGAGTGTTTATACAAGAACTCAATGCATTTCAAGGTACATTCATACTTCTTAACCTCCTTCAATGAGGCTATGCAGAGGCTTAACCGTGAGGGTTTAAGTGTTTTGCTGCAGAGAAGCCCCTGAGCCCTTGATGCAGAAGGCATTGTTGTGGTGATTTCAGACCTCCAGGCAGGAAGGAAATTGCACATGTGGCATCTTGCAAAGGGCAGAAAATAACACTGGCTTTTTCGGAAAATGTAAAAGTGGGGTTTTCCTTGGATTCTAAATGGGCAAATTAATAGTCATCAGCAAAGGCAAGGAGAGAAGAAAAATTATAGGAAAGTGAACAGTGGAAGAATAGATGTCCTTCTTCTTACAGACTTTACTGAAATGCTTTCAAACAAATGCCTTTGGATCCAGAATTCCTGAACTATTTTGCAAGACAAAGTAGAACTACAAATGAAAGCAACACTGACATTAAGGAGATGTTTCCTAACACAAACATAGTAAAACAAAAGATTGGGGGAACAGGGGGAAAGGGGAAGGAAGAAATGTGTTACCCTATAAAAGAAAAGAAATAGAAAGAGGTTTTTAAAGGGGTGGAAAAGGCTTTAAAAATGGGAAAGCACCTTTATATCCTGATGTTTCCGTGGTACTTATATATTCTTAGCATTTCACAACCATAATATTGACCAATGTGTTTGATAAAAGAATGTGTATTTTTATCCTACTATGGCACTATTTTTGCATATCAATAGAAGTGTTTTCCTCCAACCTCAGATATCCGTATGTTGGTCTTATTTAACAAGGACAGAGGACAAAAACAGTCTCCCATTGCTGCACAGTCCACCTAGAGCTGTCTACAGATTCCCAAGATCATTTGCCTTCTAACGTTTCTTCTCCAAGCACCTGAGATGCCTGTGCTTCAGCTGAGCTGCACCAGGCTACCCTCTTACCCATCACTCAGCCTGGTTTTGTTGGGGGCTGTCCGCCACCTACCCTTGGCACTCTTGTGAATGGAGACTCCCTTTTCTACTTTCTTAAGCCCTTACACAGGCCATAAAACCCATAGTCCCTCCATAAATGTAGGGTACCAGGATTTTCTTTTTTTTTTTTTTTTAATTGGGATTCCTGAGTGAGAGATTGTGCAATGTTGGGAAGACTTCAGTTTTTGTGCTGAACTGCACATATTTTCACTGAGGACTTCTGGTCATGCTGGACCTTGCTCTATACGTGGTTACCTGACTCTGACGCATTGTGCAAACAGCTGTAGTCTAAGTGTGGGGCAAACGCTGTGCTTATACACATAAATGCCACTGGTAAAGCCAGCAAGCACCCGAGACATCCCCATACGAATACCTTAAAAGGTGTCTTTTATTGCAGACCATTACATTAACCTCATCTGCCTTTTGGATTGGAAGACAGTGGGAAGAAGCAGCAGCCAGATCACCTTTCCAAAGGGGAGTCATCATTCCTACTGCTCTCTGGTAGTCTCCTGCTAACAACACACATGAAAGAACACCACTGCATAGGCTTTGTGCCAGGAAGTATCCAAGACCCCATCCGTGACTGCTGAAGGGCACTGTTGTCATGGAGACAATGAAGCGCCCCCCGCCCCCCCCCCTCCCCCCCAAATGCAAAATGTGTCAGTCGCTAATATCTCAGTTTGGAGGGCAAGTAAAGGGAGAGCAGCCTAACTCCCACTGCAAAAAACTTGCTGCAGTCAAGCATTAATATACAAAGTTACACAAAAAAACTAATAAAAAATAAATAGATTATTGCCTATGTTCCAGGAGCCTGATGGAATGGATGCTGCTTACAGCTGACCAGAGAAAATTCTCAGCCAGAATAAGATTTTATTCATGATTTAACCACTCAGAGACTTTTATTTCACAAACACTTTGGTCCAAAACTGAGGCCAAAAGAAGCAATACCATTTTCTTCTGATTCAACATTGCCCTCTCCCTTGTTCTGGCATTCAGAAGGTGCATGTTGCTGCAGTGGGCCAAACTGGGGACCAGACCCACGTTTGAGCTATCCAAGCCCCTTTTCCCAACACAGCTTTCTCCTGGGTGGGTTTCCCTGCTTAGCGCGCTCTTCAGCTGCATGTAACCTCAGCTGGCAGCACGGATTGCCTAAATTCGAGGGGGAAACCCACGGCAGTGCACTGGAACAAGATGATCTTTAATGTTCCTTCCAACCCAAACCGCTCTCTGATTCTAAATATGCACAGGGGCAAGGAGAATGCAGGACTGCCTATTCCAGTGGCAGTGCTGTCTGCTAGTTTAACTCAGCTGGGAATGACTATGGCATCAGTCATCCTTCTTGATGCAGCCTCCAAATTCACTGATCTGTTTTGGAAGTACATCCTCCACAGTGACATGCTGTAAACGTGTTAAGAGGATGTTACTTATACAGGATATTTATAAAAGTGATGGCATAAAGCTTACACAGAGAGAATATAGAGAGCATACAACACACATATATTACACAGATTTATAAATGGTTTTAACTATGTTAAGGCTGAGTATCCGTATCTAGAACTCAAAAGGATGCATTTTACAAACACTGGCATAACAACACGTGATCCAAAATGGGGAAGGGACCTAGGTTAGGACTTTCACAATCTGCGGCTACCAATAGATACAACAGAGCTGTTGAAAAAGACCTAGTGAAAAATGAATGCCAAAAGAATTAGCCTGATTTTAACAAACAGTTTAAATAAATAATATTTTTCTCAGCTGAGTTCTGCATAGTTTTTAATAAGGGGAAACAAACCCAATATTTTTTTGAGACCAAAAAGCAGCAGTTCAACTGCTGGCAAGAGTGCTTGTAGAGTACACAGAAGAAGAAGAGTGAGGAATTAGGCTGTGCTATTTTAAAAGGCTGCTTTCATTGACTGGAACTATTATTGGGCTGCAGCACTTTAACACTAGGAGGTTATTTTACTTTTCTTCAATTCTTAGAACTTTCATATTTCATAGTACCGGTCAGACTGAATATTAAGCATTTCCAATGTGATGCCAATTGTTCTTCTGTGCTTTCTTTTCCCAGGATGGATTGATCAATTGACAAGCAATTACCTGGATTGGACTGTTTGGATTTACACACTGCCATTTGAATCACCTCCCTCAACACACTGGCCGTGCTGCTTCAGGTGCAGACCAGATGCAATTGGCTTTCTGGGCTGTGAGAGCACATTTTTGGCTCCTGTCCAGCTTTTCATCCATCTGAACCCCCAAGTTCTTCTTTCACAAGGCTGTTTTCAATGACTTCTCCCAGTCTGTGCTTATATCTGTGATTGCCCCAACTCGGGTGCAGCATCTTGCACTAAATAATTAACACCTCTGTTTTCCTGACAATGGGATTTTCCCAGAAGACCACTCTGGAGTAGAGACCACAGGAAAGTAGCACCATGAGACCGGCACCTCCAGTGCCTTCTCTTCTTCTTTCCGTCTCCTACCCTTTTATCCCTAGAACTCTCTTTTTCTCCCTCTTATCCCTTGGCTCACTGAACTCCTCCCTTCCAACCTGTCTTTCTGCTTTTCTTCTTTTTCTGGAAATATGGCCTACCTTATCCCCACCAGTCCCTCTCTCCCTAAAGCCCGGGTCCTTTTCTAGACTCATCCTAGCCCCCCACAACACCCTCCTGTAGTATGGATCAGTGACATGGCTTCGGACAAGCAAGGGCACTCATTTCCAGTCTATCCCCATCATGCATCTACACCATGCAGGCAGAGGACTGCACAGGCTGCATCTTACAGGGCAAGGGTGTAAAATCAGAGCAGACCTCTGGGTAGGGAAAGGGGCACAGAAGGTGGCCACGTGGCTAGCACACCACCAAACAGTAGACTGGTGTTGCAGGCTACACGTGCATCAGCATCTCGTAAATTTGGTACTACTTGATACCATGTGTGTTTAGAATTGCAGCAAGCTGCCTAACAGCAATGTAAATAGGGGATGGGGGGGACAATTGTTGGTCTTGTTTGGAATTTTTCCTATATTCTAACAGGTTTTTATCTTCCCTTGTAGTGAGCAAATGGAGTGGTTACTGTGCAGCATAAGGGTGACTATTAGCTGACAAGTAGGCACACTAAATCTGCTTCTTGTCCCCTCAGGCAGTGGTCCCCAATTCTTGGCTCAGAGACAACATGTTGAACACCAGATGCCTCAGTGTTACTTGGTGACATCAGGGAAAGTGGAGCACAGTAATAGACATCACTTTTGGTGTGCTACTTATTAGGTACATTAGCCCAGGCTTGTGGAAGTTAGGGTTCTCTGCTTGGGATTAGACACTGGGCAAAAGACATCAGAAAGAGAAAATAGCAGGTGACAGAAAAGGAGTTGCATGATCACAAAAATAATCTTTTCTGGTACCTGAAAACTCCCTCAAATAAAAAAGTAGGCCCTCAAATAAAAAACACTGGGCAACTCTTTGCTATCAGTTCCTTCCACAAACTTCTCAACTCAGGTTCATGAGAAGATAGACACCATCTCTGCACTAGTTATGGGCTCCTCGTGCCATACAGTATTTCATGATGCAACTGGGAAAGCTACATCTTTGCTTGACACAAAAAGAAACAAAAAACCCAAACAACAAACTGAAAAAGGTCTGGAAACTTAATAAAGTAATTGAAATCAAACAGAGCTGTTCACCTGGCCTGGGGTGACTCTTTTCATCAATTTATAAAGATTTATCTAAAACAATCTTAAATTCAGACTAGCATCACACATCTATATATGTTTTAAGTTTGATCGGAAAAGAAAATCATTCATTAAATACTAGTTAGGTTGCAATGCACTGCTGAACCATAGCCACTGACAGACTGGAGATATTTCTCTGCTATATTCAAGTATAATAATGATGATGGAAAGAGGCTACCTGTGCTTCTGGTATGAAGAGCAGCAGCCGTAATGCCTATTCAGCAGAAACGAAAGGCTGTCCAGGCAAAGAAGACAAATACACAAGTTAGTCTCACAGATAAAGTAATGCTGGTGAGCCAAATTTGAAGTGAAACATGCATTTATGGACATTATTGCAAGCATGGATGTGCCTGCCACTCTCCAGATTTGGATTATAAATTTTACACACAGATGAGTTAATTCACTGCACAACCCCACTGTGGCTAAGAGAGAGATGATCTTAAGGGATGTTATCTTTGGATCTCTACTCCACATTCAGAAACACTCTCCAGGCAGGGCTAGCCCTCCTGTACAGGTCTCCTACACGGAAGAGGAGGAGACATACCTTTAGTGGGCCCCTGCAACTACCTCTGCTGGGTCACTGGCTCTCTTCTTAAGGGTAATGGGCTACCTCAGGTTCACCTTAGCACACTAACGATGTGCTCTCCTTCCTACTGAGTAACTTTTTAATACCCTGCAATCTCCATGCGTCTCTTACTTGTGCTGTGAACTGAATACCTGCAAGAGCACAGCTTGCCTTGCAAGTTGCCAAGGCTACCCTGAAACTCTTCCCTCCTTTTCTCTGCTTCGTGTATCCTTTTCTTGGTACGCAAATGTCAGCAGTTGTAACCTACTGTAGGGAGGCATCTGGCAGTGATGGCTGCCACAAAGGAGGAGGCTCATACTGAAGATGCTCTGCCAGCAGCGTTATGCAGACTCCCCTTCTCAATTCACATTTCTTGGCACCTACACCCCTATCTGACTGACTTTTAAATGGGCAAAGAGTCAATCCAACAGATGGGCTAAATGGCAGGCAACCAAGATGCTATGAATGTACATTGTCTGGGTGTGGAGAGTCAAATTGCCAGTCAGGGATATCCAAGTTAATGCCCATCACACAGCTATGTGACGACAGCACAGAGATATGCCATGAATAGCCAAGTTTAAAATGTCTTCCATAACAGCAGCATTCATAGATAGAAAAAATCCAGTAAAAGGGTGTCACAACTGACCATGCTTGGGAGGGATCCAGGAAGGAATTGCAGTGGAGAGGCGAGTCCAGAGAAAAATTACTTTCCTCTCACAAAATCACTGTTGGTTGCCATCCTCCATCATGATACCTTCCGGCATCACAGGAGAAGATCACAGCACAAGGCAAGCAGCAGAGAAAGTTTCTCTTTTGTCTCTCAGGAGCTCTTTAAAATTAATACAAAAAGTCTAATGCATTAAATGTTTCTGCTAAATGGTTCAATAAGCTTTGTACGGTATGTGGTGGCCTCTGCATGCATGGTATGAACAGACCAGCCTAACAAGTCTAGTTACCAAGGAAACAGGTTTTTAAACTTGAAACATAGGTATTCATGATGACAGAGATCTTACACTTTTTTGGAACGTGTCTCTCTTTTGCGGAGTGAATGTGGAAGCTGGCTTTCAAAATCCTCCTTGCTGTGGTCATGAGGCCAGTGGAAAATGTTGCATTGCTGACCCTGACGCACTGGTCTAGCAGAATTGGAAACAGAATATGGAAGAAAAGATCATTACGCATCGTCGCCTAATGCTTTACCTTAAAAGAAGGCAAATGGGGGTGTTAATTAGACAAGAACTTCCTTTCTTGGGGGAGCCAATCAATCACATTTTTTCCATCCTGAAAGGAGGAGATTTTTTTTTTTAACATAAATCTTTTAAGCCTCGGTGCTATGGCTTTATAGGAAGAGGAAATTGATCTCAGCTATTCCCTGACAGAGTGGCACTGAACAGAAAGTGTCTTTTTTTCCAGAATGTATTCATTAGCTCCTTCTCTTAATCTGATCTTGAATGCATTTGATTAAATGATTAAAATAATTTCACCCCAAAATGACAGTTTGTAGGACAAAATTAATTAAGCTCCAGGACTGAGGAATGGAAAAACCTTGTGCTATGCTTCTTGCTTTGTATGAACTCCTATGCTCAAATAAGCACATGAGGACCATTAGAAAGCCCCGACATATGTTGGACATCTGGGCTCCCTGATTCCCCTCTACCTGGCAGGCTCTCCAAGTCCAGGCAGCCACAGGTTACTGCTTCCTGCCTGTCTCACTGCCCCAGACACTGCTTCCTTCCCTAAAAGCAGAGTGAAGGGAGCAGAGTGCACTGTGAGCAGAGTCACTCTTCAGCATCTTCTCATTTCACATTCCATCAAGAATACACAAACTGATCACAGAAACCTACAAAAAATCATTTGCTGCATGTAAGAAGAAGGGAAGGGACTCTACTAACTTCATTGTTCTATCATCATTAAAAAATACAAAAAGAAAGTTACACACTCTGTAGAATAGCGCAGTGAAAGCTGTGAAATTATTACTTTCTCACCACTTTGATGAGCCTGCCTACACGACCAAAAACCCTGAATCTGATTTCTCTGCTAAAATAGCATCACCACTTTTGGCAGTAGTGTAATATTAATACAGAACAATATCTTCAGCATTGCTTCTTTAAATTTGTCAGGTTATCTTATCCTGGCAGATTAGAAGGATGTGGTTTCATTTGCTAACATTCACATTGCATCTAGTCCTTTTGCAGGGCCAGTGGGGCTGGCAGTCCTGGATATGTCACATAAATACACCCTTTATACAAGGCTTGAGAGAAAACTACAGCAGGCTGAGTATTATGCTCAGTTATAACTAAGGACTTGTATTGACTTAAGTGGGGCTACATAAAAATAACTGCTAGCCAAACTTGGTTCAGAAACTTTAAAAATTAAAAAAAAAATTTTTTCTTTAACCACAAGTGGTATGTGGTTCATTTTGCATACAATTACTTAACTCACCAATATACTAATGATAAAAACAAACCTCCCATATTCCCCAGCCAACAGGGAAAAAAAAAAAAACCAGTACTAGGAAAGCAAAATTGCCTATGCAGGGTAAAGGACACACAAACAAATTTGAACAGGGAAAATATATTAATGAATCTTCTTTTACTAGGTAAACAAAATGCTGGCTTCTCGCCAAGGAGGCATGCACGGAAATCAAGCAGGGGATCCCGGAAAGCACAGCAAAGCAGCTGACAAAGCCTCTTTAGTGCTGTCAGTGAGGCAGACACAATGTGAGAGATGGCCGCGCCACACACACGGAGGGGCGAGCGGGAAGCTGCGAGTGCAGCCAGCCAGGGAGGCTGCCGGGGCCACCTCCCTCAGCTGCCGCCTTTGAGGAAGTGCTAAAATACCTCGAGGGTCCCACTCTTGGCCTCTCACTGGGGAGAGCAGGACAGCGGAACGGGCCGAGGCTGAGTTTGATGTTTTGTGAATTCCCAAGTGGTGTGGCTGGACCACCATTGGAGCGGGAGCAGCTTGAGCGGGAGCAGTTGGAGTGGAGCTGGCCGATGAGGCATCCATGCCATTAGTTCTCCCAGTCCCAGCGGCGGGGGAAGTTGTGTACAGTATTACACTGCTTCCAGACCCACCGCCATAAAGGTTTCCTGTTTAATGATGCACTCAGCTCTGCACTTAGCTGGAGGGGGTTATTTCTTCCCTTGTAAGGCTGCTGAAAAACCTGAAATGCAAAAGGAAATACAAAAAGTCCCACTTTTCTTTTGCTCGAGTCAGACATCTTCCAAAGCCTCCCTGCAGATTAATGTCGTGAGACAGGGCTTCAAAAAGAGCTTTGCAGAGCCCTTGCCCTCACTACATCTCAATCCCACAGATCAATGTGATGATTTACACAGACACACTAAGAGAGGGGCACAGCTGGTGTTTCAGGCTCTGAGGCAGGAAGATGAAATCTGGTGGCTGACAAAAGTTGGAGGGTCATTTGAATTATCATTCAGGGAACATTCAGAGATTTCACCTTATGGATCTTCTGCACTCGAGGACAAGTAAAACAGTCATCCGCTCGTCAGCAAAACAGGACAACCAACCAACCAACACCCTCCAAATACATGTCAGTGGTACACTGACATCTGACAAACTATATTTGAATGCACACAAAGCACAAGATTTCTTGTCTAGTAACAAGTATAATTAGGCCTTTGTCAAGAGCATCCATTGATATCCTTGTGCTGCTGCTGCATAAGAGGAGAACCAGACCATTTTTCGGAACAGTGTGGGAGAACTTCACACACAGAGTGATGATGCACCTCAAACTGAGATGGTATATCACTGCTTTACACATCAAATTGAGGACAATCACAGCGTACAACAACAGAATTTCTGGAATGTATAATTTGTCACAGGACAGGGAGTTCAATGGCTGGAAAGTGTAAAGGTAAGTCCAAACATAAATGAGGTTCTTCTGTCCATGGCTCCTTGATGTTTCTCCTAATCTGCATGTCTGTAAATGAAGAGCAAAGATCATGGAAATAACGTGGCAAAGGTGTATTTCAGGTACATCACGTAAGTGTGATTGTCCAAAAACAAAGGAGCAAGTTTCCAAAATGAAAATTATGCTGTCTTGAATTTCTTTGTGGTGCCTCTTCCCTGGTTTTGAAGGGAGTGGACTAGAGCTGTTAAATTAGAAACTTCCTTTGTTTTTTATTCCCTTAGAACAGAGGTCTGTTGGGGTCTGTTACCATCTGAGAAATACAGGCATAGTCAATAAAAAAGTGAAATGTTTATACAGTGAAAGTCTTTCTGGTGAAATAGTAAAACCATTATTTGATTAAAATAATATAGAATCCAGCACTGGGATATTAAACATGAAGCATCACAGGCAAAGAAGGAAAACATTATTCCTCATCTGTCAAGTCTGTTACTAAAAAAAGGCTCTACTCAAAGTAGAAACACTTTAATACTTGTTCTTTAGATAAATAAGATTAAAATTTAACCTTTACTCTTATGAAACCTTTACAGAAACATTCATTTATCACCAGCCGGAATTAATACTGGGTTTCTTTATTGATTCATTGGCGAAAGGCATAGACTAGTTGTGAAAATTCCACTCTGCTTCCACTGACACATTGAACTAGAATAAAAAAAATGTCATTTGAAAGCAGTTCAGCCTTGAGAAAATGGGCAGTCATTGTGAGGTTTGGCCTTCTAGAAAACAAAATTCCTCATGTATCCCACTTAAGAACCAAGATATTTATATGGAACAGCTTGATAGACATGATAAATAACTGACTATAATTACATTTCCTGAAGTACTGCTCAAAGGCAATCTTATACCACAACAGACAACAGCCTTTAGAGGACATAAGGTTTAAAAAAAAAAGTATCAGAAATATATAAACAACCTTCCAAATGACTCTGAATCAGAGCTGCAGCTGCAGTAAATGAATGCTATGGTGGCATATTCCTAATCTGTGGCCACTGGGACCAGGGCTCCAGAGTTTATCTTTGTGCAACAGCTTGTGATATTTAGATTACAAATTGGCAGCAGTAGAAGGGCAACTGGTGGTCACGTTGTAGGTGACCACTGTGAACTTACATCCCAGTATCTGTGTCATCACAGTACCTGATCCCAAGTGTGAGATAATTTGAGGCAATCACTGCTCCACAGGGAAGGGGTAAACACATCATGGTTACCTCTGGATTGGATTAAGTAAAATAACAGATATGGCAGTGTTGCTGCCTTGCATCCCTTATTTCTCCTTTATCTAGGCAGCTTGATTAAGTGTATACTCACGTACACGAACCATGACATCTTCACCTATGTTTACCACACAGCTCAAGTAATGGCTTAATACACCTCCTGTCCCTGCACTTTCTTGTCCTTTTGCAGGATGGTCCACTCTCTTCAACATCTGCACCCAAATCAGCTAAATTGCCTGTAAAGGGCCAATGATACAGATTTTTTTTTTTCCCCCAGGAGTAACTGCTGTGTCAAATACAGTTGTAATATATTGCAGTATCAGATACTTAGACTATGCCTTGGAGACCTTATAGGGGGTAGCGGAACCCCTTTCCACAGGCATTTAGTGTAGATTTTTTCAAAAAGCCACCATGCCTTGGTGAAAGGAATCTTTTTTAAGTAACCAGGAGCACAAGAGCATATATTAACTCTACTCTTTTAAGGTCAGACATTTACACAATATTCTAGTGGAGTGCAGTTAATTCATCCCTTATACACAAGGTTCATCAGCCTTGTCTGATATTTTGAATTAAGTGTACACTTCAGTTCACTTTTTAGTGGGAGAAATCTAAGTCATATTACAAGATCTAAGTCTGGACCTTTTGCTTGAGCAAAATTTCCAAGTTGAAGTTTGTCTGAGGTAGAATGGTAGGCCTGGATGTTCAGCTCTACAATATAGCTTGCTCACACCAATGAATGAATTGTTCAGTACACCCACGTTTTCAGAGAGGATCATCATTTAATGAGAAAGGAAACTATTTTTACAAGTAGTAGCAGAAATTTTAGAAGTTGAGACAGAATAATATACTAATGCTTAACTGCTGTCAAATGTGGGAGTTAAATTTAACTGGTCCATCTGCAGAGAGCATGTTTCCAACTAAGGGAATCCTGTTCCTTTATCTAGTCCCTCCTCGTATTCATATTAATGGATGTTTCTAGCTGTGTCTAATTCCACCTTCTGCCTCTTCCATTTGAGACATGTAAACATAGCCCAATGCTTACATCCTCTTCTTACATCAGAGCTTGTATTTTAGCAGTAGTGCTCCTCACCTTCTAGATACATCTTCTACATTCAGTTCGGTACTTACTGATGCATTTTTATGATTGTATTTATCACTCACCTTATGCAAAGGGGAAAACAGAACATGAAAAGAGAACACAAGGAGGCCCTGTAAAGAAATACTGAGGATCAAGTGGACTTTCTAAAAACTTTTGGCAGCCATGCATTCAAGACACGACATTATGTTGCCTGATAAAATGCAAAAAAAATGAGCCCTTAGTCATATAAAGCAATGTTATGTGCCATATCCATCACGCAGGCCATCCCTACACTGAACATTATAAAACATATGTTCAGTCTTATAGATAGACAGTACACATCACAACGATAAATTTAAAAAAAAAACAGTTGAAAGGAAAAAAAAGCCCATCTGGGATCTATGTTTTCAGAAGTGAATTATGGCATTTTCCGTCCCTATAACTTTCTTGGTCTCTGCAAGAGCTGGCTGAAGCTGAAGTTTCTCAGGCTGGAAACACCATTTGGAAAAGACTGAAGCTGTAGTAATATATTGAAAGATTTGGTCAATGACTTGCCTCCCATAGAGCATTAAGGCTTGCACCTCCAGCCAAATTTGTTCCCTTTACACTATTCAGCAATGGCTCTCCCAAAGAGCAAACCCCAGAACACTCACAGTTACTTCAGAATTAGCGCAGCAAGGACCTAAATCCTTTCCTATTCCCATGGTCTTCGAGAATGGAAAGCAAGCTGGGATGACACCTGGACACATGTCAACCCTTCTCTGAACCATGTACCACAAAGAGTAAATGCAGGTTCTCAAGGAGGCTGGAAGCCATGTACTCCTTATCCTTGAGAAGTACCGATGCTGGAAAATGACTGAAGAGCACCACTTGCAAGTCAGTGCAAACGTTGCTCTGTTTGAAAGCATCCTACATCACATTAAAGTGCTGCAGGGATGCGGAGGACCCAAAGGTTTCCTTTAATTTCTGATTATTACAAATTGTGCCTTCCAGAGAATCTGATCCTGGATGTCTTATCAAAGACATTCTTCTTCTATGGTATTATAAGGTACCACTCTCATACCCTGTTGACAGCAAAAAATGAGGAGGTTCTTTTGGATAGCTGTATATCTCCAGAGCAAACAAGACTAAAACAATTGCTTTTCCTTGCCAAGGATGTAGGCACAAAACTCACAATGTCCCACTTTCTCTCCCCTAGAAAAGCCTATAGATAAGAAGGTCAGGACAGATGAGAGAAGGAACTGAATGTTCTCTCTTGGGGAGCATATACATTTATTTCTGCACTTTGTGGCTTATATGGACACTCCAGCAGCCACAGGATGATCCTACTGCTGAAAGAAAGAAATCTGCTCTTTTCTATTCAAGCCACTTTCAGAGAAAGGATCTTACCACAGTCAGCCAGGTTTTGTCCTTTTAAGGCCAAGTTGTACAAGTATGGTCCTTCAACCATCCCCAAAACATCAGGTAACCATGAAAGTACACTTAGTAGCAGATGTGACCAGAAAAATATAACATACGTATCCCAAGGCAGGACTTCACCTCAAAGGAGTTTAAACGTGAAAGACAGTGAGATCATGTCTCCTCCTTGCACCAGAAGACCTTGCATCTGGTCAAAGATAGGTCACTCAGACACTCTTGAGCTTAAGCAAAGGAGTTCTCACCAAGACTGCTGCAAAGAAGACATCAAGCTTTTTATGAAGTTACTATTGTTGTCCCCTGCCCCTCATCACCACATTCCCTGACATGAGTCCATGATCCGCACACATCTCTTTCCTGGGTGCAAGGAAAATTGAAAAAGGGTCTACTGTAAGGTGTAAGAGACATTCCTACTGACCAAATCAGGCTACAGTGACCTTGTGTTGTCTCTGACTGCAGCCCAGGTTCCCTGCATGCAAACCAGCAGCAGGAGATAACTACAAACAGCATTAGGTTCCCACTAGCCCTGTACCAGTGTAAGTGACTATACAGCTTCTACAGGGCAAGTCTAGGAGTCCTTCTGGCAGCCTATTTAGTGAGAACATAGTCTTCCATTCACTTTTAAAACTGGAATTAAAAATTAAGATGATTTTTGCTCCTACTTATTTCTTCAAATGCACAAACTTCACACTTATAAAACCAATCGTTTTATGCTTAAACAAGATTTAAAATTATTTCATGATGTTTGAGGAGTTAAAAGGAAAGCAAGAATGTGCAGCGCAGTAACATTTGTTCACAGAAAGCATGTTTCCATTCAAAAGAGAGAATAAACTGATTTTATGTAAACAATCAGAAAAATCCACTTCACCCCTAGAGAAAACAGGCACACAAATACTTTACTCCTTTCATAAATAACGTATTTTATTGCATATGGCTATTAAGGAGAGCATCCATGATCAATACAGACTAAATACAATACACTACTCTAGTTCCATTTATTCTGGTCTCCAGCAGCATCACATTTATCCTTATATACAGCGTGTACATTGGAAGACACAGCAAGATAAGTTAAGTCTCTTGTCATATCACAATAGCAAGAAATATATTTAACATCTTGATATCCAGAAACAATACGTACCCAAAAAGAAAACACTGCTTAATAACTGTTAAGGTTATATAGCAAAAAATATTTTAAATTTAAGGTAAGTCAGGCAAAATGTACAAAGACCCAATATACATTGTGAAGTTTTAGCACACATAACATTTATACATTTTGG
>VYZQ01051152.1:50944-64989 GCA_013400655.1 Mystacornis crossleyi
AGCTTTTCTTTCTGAAGCTGATATTGATTTTATTGCATACAGAAGTTGGTATTACATTAAGACATGAAAGGAAACAATGTATTTTTGTCACATGGGCATGATAAATATCATCTACATATCACTCCCAGAGGCCAACTGATACTCAGTTGGAAAGCAGAGGCAAAAAGCTTAGTGAACTGTTTAGAAAAGTAATTTAAGTGGTTAAAATTTATCTTCTGAGAACACCAGTTTCAAAACTGGAAGCTGGTCATAAAATAATTTGTTATAGCAAAAAGCGTATAATTATCTCCTCTTTCTTACTCGTATTTTACTTTCTTTCTCAAGCAAGAAACACAGATTATACTGAATGAATGCAATTGTTGCCAGCTCCACTGGACGCACCTTGAATCCTCCCCATCTAATAGTTTACCTCAAAGAAAGTGAAGCAAGCCCAGAATGACTTGCTCTGCAAAGACCAAGCAGACGCTAAGACTATGCTTTTGTAAGAAAGGTAAAGGTGAATGCCAAGTACTGAGGTCTATCCGCCCTCAGGAACAAGAATATCTGAGACATGCAATCAATCTCAGTTTAGAAAACAGCACTTATTTTGTTGTTTTTTCAGCCATGAGACTGCAGTACAAAATGTTACCTTCCTCAAGAAAAACAAACAAGCAAACAAACAAAAAAAACCCCCAACCTGTTAAATATGAAAAATACTATGCTGTCAGAGCACAGTGTGCTTTCACAGCACTTTTCTCAAAGCTTCAAAGGGATTTCTTTAAAAAGACCCAAAAAACTAGTGCAAATTACATGCAACATTACTAGCTCCAGAGCAAGATGCACTTTCTTCTGTAACTATAAGAGCTCTCAGTAAATATTTACAGAAACAGAGCTGTACTCTACTGTTTAGCCAGTTTTTTCCTCCTCTCCCAAGTGCTCTTACACAGGTGTCTTTGTTTTCTTTTATGGCTCCCCATATCTGTTGCCAGCAAATATATTTATAAGCAACCAATTACACTTAATTTTCTAAAAAAGGCTCACCAGTACCAATACAGCATTTTTTAAATATACATTTTACTTATAGCAATATGTCTGACCCCACAACTATATAACTGACACTGTCATCCTTCTGAAATTCTATTATGTTGCCAGGACTGTTCCTATAAAACAGATTAAAACCCATCTTTGTCACATAAGATGGAATACTTTAGAGTTTGGCTCTAGTCCCACGATGCTTAGCAGAGAATTCCCCTAAACTTCAGGAAGGCTTTCCAGTACATCAAGACCTGCGTGCATTTTCTCCTACTGCCAGAATCCCAACTCTTTAAAGCTGTTTAGGACATCTCAAATAGGTGTGATGAACACCCCAGGATATCATATTAAGACACTGTGACTTCCTGTAGGATACAATGAAGTAGCTGAGACTTTATAAAGCTATGGTGCTGTTCAAGAAGAACAGAAAGATCGCAGGCAATGCCACGAAGAAATGTTTTGCAAAACACCAGTACTTCCCCCAAGGCACCTGCACCTTTAAAGCCCAAGTTTGTTAGCAAGCGCCAAGGTCCTGATACTGTTGCATACTTCACATATTGTGATTGACCAGGAAATACATTGAAAAGTGTTCAGCCAACAGTGCAGCAGCTGCACAGCTAGAGAGAACACAAATCCCTTTTAATTTCACATTTACTGAACAAGTACAATACATCATCAGCTAACTAAAGCACAGTCCAGGTCAGGCAGGAATACTTAGCTATGCCAGCTGATCCACATACAAATACCAGTCTTATGTCAAGTCCTTCTGCTTAAATAAGACTCTACACAGCAAGGTTGATCTCACAAGCTGCAGATCTCTGGAAGTTAGATATCCCATTTATGCAAAGCATGTAGGCTCCCTCCATGGACAAGGAAGGTGGTTTTGTGCCAGTCTCCAAGTCTGGCTTTGACCAGCCTCTTCAGTACTTCAAAGGCACCTGTATCCTTCTAATGACCACTTACAGAAGACAGATCCTTCTCTGAAGAGGAGTCTTTTGGTAGGCTCCTAAGGTGCAAATGCCGGGCTTACAGACAGAACCAAACCTCTCAGTTCTGCATAAAGTGCAAGGACACTGGCTAGATGAAAAAAAAAAAACCAAAAAAAATGCTATATACCTAGAAATCTAAACCAGGAACAGGGACCCTTAGGACATACTGGAGACACTTGAGTTGCAATCTGCAACACAGAAGACATTAAGCAGCTTCACTCAGGACACATGCATGAAGGTCCCTTAAGATTCTGATGTCCTGTGGTTAACCTATAGCCTCTGCCTTTTAATTAGAGTCGTGTCCATCAGACCAAAACAGGACCCCAGCACAGCTAAATTTCACAAAACTTTTTCTGTAAAGAAAAACACAGATAAATTGCCTCCTCTGGAATATCCTCCCTCAGCTTGCAAATAATCCCATCCCGTCTGGGCTAAACAATCCTACCAAAACATTTCCACAGCAAACACAAGCTGCTTGTTTACAGGAGGAAAAAAAAAAAAAAATCAAGCCACCAAGCAACCCGAAGAAGTAATAAAAGGTACAGCAATTTTGAATGTCTTTCACTTTGATGCCTCAGCTTCTCCAACTAGCATCAAAAAAAGATTAAAAATTCAGATTCAATCTATGTTTGAGACAAGAGAATACAGATACACTTTCCTATAGAGCAGGAATGAGTCTTGGACAAAATCATCAAACCATGTCCATGAAAGACATATAAAATAAAACCAGCATGAACAGGTGAAAATGACTGGTTTCTCCATATCAAAGCTTTTCAAATTACAGTACAAAATAGTCTGTGGACTGTATTAGAGGTCCTTATTTCCAGTAGCTATTTTTAGCTAAAATACCTTGAAAAATTAATTGAGGCAATTAATTATTACTATTCCAGAAAGATATTATGTGGTTACAAATGGTCAAAAAAAGGACCTAAGACAATCCAAGACAAAGAAGAGAAATGGTTCTGAGCTTCTCTATTAATATCTCACCACTGCTACAAAGAATCTTGGAAGTCTCTGTCAAATTAAAAGTTACCACATTTCAGAAACAGAGAAGTTAAAGAATATTGTTAACACATACACCAAGAAAAATAAACCAGCTAGGAAAAAACCTCTAGTAGCACGTGATTCAATGAAGAAACAGGATTTCAAACTTAAAAGACAGATGGTAAAGCTGTTCATTCCAACCATTACAGTCATACCCACTGTATGCTATATCCTGTACCACTTATTCTCAACATTTTTTCTAAACTAAATCACAGAATTTACACAAGTTCCTCCTGCTCTGAATTAATTTACAATTACCATTTATAATTATTTTTAGCACGGTGCTTTTCTTAACTGATGAGACAACAGGTTTTTATGGATCAAATACAAACAAGGCTAATTCTTACCTGCAGTAGGAAAATAATGTGTATCTGATGCAAATAATGAGTTAATATATTTTGAGACATACTATAATGTTTGACTACAGACTCAAAATCAAGATCTTGCTCAGGTACACACACACAAAAAACCACAGCTATACTAATGAATAAGATAAAGCCACTTCACTGCGCAATAAAACAATGAGTTTACATGGTAGAAAAAATAAAATTAAAAGATTGCAAAAAATTTAACATAGAGTCAATAAAAGACTTCTTCGTCCACCGTTTTGACATCTTCAGCAGAACTTAATAGAACTTTGCCTTCAGAGCAGAATGCAGTGTCAGCTGCTCAAGTAATGCATAGAAAACAAATTAGAAAATCCCTCAAGAAGACAGGCAAAAAATGAGTGCCTGATAAGGGGGGTTAAGACACCTGACTAAAGACAGGATGCACACACTTCATTCCAGTAGGGGTGGAGTTTAAAGTTGTCTCCTATGCATCAACTCTCAAAAGAGCTCAGTTTCCTATGAACACATTCTGAAGTCCCAGAACCCTTTCCTTTTTTTTCTTCCTTTTTTTTTTTTTGTGTGTGTGTGTGTGTGTGTTATAAACCCTTCATTCTGTTTCACCTATGCCTTATTAAGGAAGCAGCGTAAGCTGCACTAAATCGATTTTCAGCATAGTAGAGTAGAATCCTTTTGCAAAGTAAGTGGAATACCAGCCCAAGCCTACACGACACAAAGTATCATGGACATAACTGCCATTCTGTCTTTTCTTTAAAGTATGGTTGAAATGTTGTAAACCTGTAAAAGTGACAACAGCCAACCTATGAAAACCCAGAAAATTGAAAACNCTATGATCTTCTTCTGGCGTCGCAGAATTTCCTTTTTTTTCTTCCTTTTTTTTTTTTTGTGTGTGTGTGTGTGTGTGTTATAAACCCTTCATTCTGTTTCACCTATGCCTTATTAAGGAAGCAGCGTAAGCTGCACTAAATCGATTTTCAGCATAGTAGAGTAGAATACTTTTGCAAAGTAAGTGGAATACCAGCCCAAGCCTACACGACACAAAGTATCATGGACATAACTGCCATTCTGTCTTTTCTTTAAAGTATGGTTGAAATGTTGTAAACCTGTAAAAGTGACAACAGCCAACCTATGAAAACCCAGAAAATTGAAAACATCTACTGAGAAGTGAGAAGAGTAGAAAATATTGCAGCATTTTCTCTTAATATGACAACATAGCATCCACGTGGCCAGCATGGCCAGTTAAAGTTTGCCATGTTTGTGACTGATGAAGCAGGCTCAAGACTTAAGGAATAATTTCAGACTCAGAAGACTCTCTAAATGACCCCTCACAATGACTCCATCAAACAGCAGCCTGGCATCCAAACATCCTACACAGCTCATTCACAGCACGGTCCTGCTCTTTTTGCACTCAGGCACACCAGTTCCACTGTGCTCAGTCAAGCTGCAAGATCTAAGCTGTTGTTTCAACTTCCTCACACAGTCAAATGTACATGTACTAAAATAAATGTCCATCAATTTATTTCCTGAGGGCGGAATCTGACTTCTACTAAAAATCAATAATATTTCCCTACTATCAAGTTTTGATGTTTTTTTTCTGAGTAACAGATACACTCTCTCATATCCTACAAACCTTTCAGTTTACTGTCCCTTGAATATTCACACTACCAGCAGGGGAGGGGGGGAGCAGGGAGTGGGGAAGAGAAACTAGAAATCACTTACAGTGCTGAAATACCTCATTTGTATCTGGAAATCATCCTATTGGCTAACACTCAACATCCAAGTATCATCAACTGATTGATTTATTTAGAGCCCACACAATCTTCCATTTATTTAATAATACATCAGTTAAGGTTGAAGTTAAAAGCTTATTTTTACTGAATCTTTAACATTTGAAGATTAAAACAGAACCATAAGTAAGTCACCTTTCTGTAGCTATCCAAAAGAAAGCAATATTATCCTAGCACTCATTGGAGCATGTTAGAGTCTCACAGGCATTTGTGAGAGTAAGTGCTAGACTACTGGGATTATAAAACAATAAGTACTAACAGTTTTAAGTTTATGGCAAATTTTTCAAGTATTCTGTGCATCAGGGTCATTATATATATTTTTTATTCCTAATGCTCCTCCCCATAGTTGATTTTCTATAACTTTTGTAAAGTCATGAGCACTAATTCTACAACTTCAACATTCAGAAAATTGTGTAACCTTGTATTGTTATACAAAATTGACTTCAAATCCAAACATAATAAATGTTTGAAGTTTTATGCTAGATTAAAATTAATTAGTTGTAAATAATTTTAAACAAAGTGACTTCTCACAAACAACTTTCATGGTAATCACCAAGACAAATCTTTATTATTTCTGTACAAAATTGTAACAATGAAAGTGTAAGTTTTCTTTTTGTTATATTAAAGAGACAGAATTATTATAGTTATATTTCATTGACTTTGGCAGGACTAATTGCTCAGGACTGAAAGATGTTTTAGAAGATGCAAGTCCACCCTCCTATAAACTTTACCAAATGCTTATGATGTAAAACGGAATGATGTTACAACACAACTGAGTGCAACTGACTTTCAGAACTTTACCTCCACCTTCCAGTTCCAAATCTCATTATTCCATCACAAGCAGTCTTTTTTTAGATATAAGTGAAAATTCTGGTTAGACACATCACCTGATTTTGGTTTGCCTTTTGAAGTAAACCAAAAAACTACTTACTGGAGTTTTAGAAAAAATCACTACCACAGAAACTAGTAAAAAGACTGCATAAGAAATTCACTCCATAACTTCTCAGTAATTCAAGCATAGGAGAGATCACAGTATTTGAAGCAGTCAATTTGGTGATGTAAAAGCTTTGCATTAACTAGAAAACTGATGAGGTTTGCATCCATTTGTCAATTCCACTCTTATTCTTTTAAATAATGCTAAAATGCAACATTACCAGTTATTGCAAGTAAGTTTCTCTAGCCTCAATTACTTCCATCACTGAAGGCAGACTAAACCAAAAACATTATTGTTTTCTTGTTCTCGAGCAACTATTCAACACCACTGCCTTCTACGTAAGAGTTAAGGCTAACCCGGCACCAAAAGACTGTCATATGTCTTGTTCAATCAATATTGCAACTTCTGGTGAGAAAGAGTCTAGACTCAAAGCAAAACCAAACCAAACCAAGAAAAAAAATCACAAACAGAAAAAAAAACAAAAAACAAACAAACAAACAAAAAAAAACCCACACAAACCAACCCAAAATAAAAAAAGGTCTTCGTAACTCCAATTCCATACATTACCTTGACAATGCCACTCAGTTTAAGGCGATAGACTTTTAAACACTTTTTAAAATAATATACTGTCTCTGAGGACACAATGTCCGAGACAAATCTAAGCCAGCTTAGATCTTATTTCATTGACATGATTTTCCCACTGTTACTGGAATGATTTATTGATCTGTCTTTGACTGAAGAGAATCAAAGTCCTCTGCCTCAAATTGCAGTTACAGTGGTGTTCTTAATCTACTTTAAAGTATCTGTGGAACAGATTTGGAAATTGAAACTCAATGGAACAGTGAGTTTTATACCTGACATTCATCATCACAGCACACATCAAACAAATTTTACTAAAGCATCACTTGGAGAAAGCTTGGAAAATTCTCCGAAGTGCTCTACTGTTTCTAAGAAACTTCTGCCGTTTGTGATTATCAGGAAGTTTGCTGTTTTGGCATCACACTAGAGCCCCAGTGCCTCCATTTCTGACCCCTTCAAACAAAAACAAGCTGCTCAACAATGTCTAATCCGTGCGTCATGTAATCCTGCTTAATACCCTACAAACTCTGGGTAATATTTGGGTAGTTTTTAAATTTAGCAAAGAACATCCTGGCCTAGTTCAAAGATACCCTTGCCTTGGGTAGTGTCCCCTAGAAACATCGCCCACACTAGTTTCAAATAAGAAAAGCAAATGCACACATAAGCATAAGAGAAATGAACAAAAAAACAAAATAAGTGCTTGTGGTCTAATGTCATCATAAAAACATATAAAATTACAAATCAAATTACTGAAATAGGAATGCATTATGCAAACACCAAACACACCACTCAAGCAATTAAAGACACATTCTGACTTTCTAACAGCGCTCATGGCCCCATTTACCAGCGCAAGTGCATCCGACTCCCTGCTCCCAGCGAGGGCAGACTGCGCCGCAGAGGACAGCGGCACAGCCAGCGGAATCACGCGAGCCTTCCTCCCATCAACACTGAGCTATTAATACCCATCAGCTACCGCTCTGCCAGAGAAACAGAAAATCCCTTCTTTGAGACACGATTTGCTTTTTGAAGCATCATTGTCTTGCAAGTGGCTCATACTGCAAACACTACCAAAGGGGTCTAAACGAAGTCCCACTATAATTTTTCAGCATACTGTCCTGACTGTCCTACCTAAGATCTCTCAGAGCCTCGCTGAAGGACAAATATGTTCCTATTTTGTTTAGGCTGTCAGGAAGACAGTCTCCAATCATTAGCCTCTTGTCAACAGCGATGCTGGGGTAGATTACTACTGTGTAGTGCTTGTAATGGCAGGTGCATGGCCCTGGGGCTGCCATCTGCCAGGAAGGAAGTGCTCTCCTCTAGGATGCTGAAGAGATTGACAAATAATGTAAACAAAACACTGAATCATTCCTAATCTATGCAATAAAGCTATTGCATTACTCTTCTGCAGTGTAGATGTTACCATCAGAGTGGGGGCTTAGGTTTGTGGTTTGGGTTGTTTTTTTCCTAACTATTTTTGTGATTGATTTACTGAGAAACAACACACTCTGAAATAACTTTTATCTAACTGAGATGGGCAATTCTGGATTTGAAAACAAACGAAAACAACACCCCAGCATCAAATATGTTTATTTTGGAAAGTATCTCCCCACTGTTCACTTGTAACAAGCATCTTTCCAGAGTGCATTTGCCCTGCACTGTGAGCAAGAACTTGATTTTTTTAATTACTATTTTTGATACAGCTATACTCAATTTGGGGTCATCATCACTGATAAAAAAGTTGAGAATGTTTTGAAATGTTATTTTAAAGCAAAAATAGTAACAGAACTCCAAGTATTGTCCTTGGTCTTAAATCAATTTCTAAAGGGATTTCTCATCATCACATTGAAAATCTTTCCTAAACAGTCCCAGTTTAGTAGCTAGTTTGTCACCTGAGCTACCAAGCTACAGAAAACTCCACGGAAATAAGCAGGCATTTACCTGTTCTTCAGGAAAGTAACTCATTACTGTTTAACTGGCCACACAGAGATTACAAACTACTACTGCCTTTAAGTGAGCCTCAAATGCTACTAGATGTGTGTTAGTGCTTTCACACTCCATGAAATGTACTTTTAGGTGACCCTCTGTAAAGATGTAAGCAATCTTCACATTGATTTTTCTGTGGTTTGCGTCAGGCTTGTAATACCTAAGTCTTAGAAGCTTGCGTTAACTACAAACAACCCCACAGCTGAGGGATTCATGCTACCTGTACTAGCATGGAAACCGCAAACACAGTCTAAACCAGTAATCCTGGCTTCCTCCAAAGCTGACGAGATGCAGGGGAAAATGCATGCTACTTTATAACTTGCATTTAAAAGACAATGGGAGCAGTCACCTTTGCTGGGTCTGTTTACTGCTGCTGCTTCTCCAGAGCCCTGGCAGACTGACTAATCCAAGAAGCCCACACGCTGGATAGCTAAAGGCAGTCGACACAAACACAAGCATAAAAAAAAATAAAAAAACCAAACAACAACAAAAACAAACAAGTTTTCCTTTGAAAACTCAGCTACAGGAGAGTCAGCCTTTTCAACAACCAGCAGCAAGGGGACTATTGAGCTGAACTTGGCTTTTCAAAGCTGCCACTCTTGACTCCCTGCATACATATGCACAAAACTTTAAAAATAACTACATGCCAGACAACAGACACAAAAAAAACATATCTGAACTTTGGAGGTCACTACACCATCTTCTGAAAACTCAAGGGATAATACTGATTTCCATGCATACACAGATCACTTCTATGCAATCACTGTAAGAGACTACAAAAAACCCAGAGAGTTGTGAACCTCTCATAACTACACATCCTGATTTATCAAATCAGTCAACATACACACTTTAAATTGCTAGTACACACCGTGCATCAACTTAATGTTAAAACTTCCACAAAATTTGCTGTATCATGACTAACACAATGAACACAGACACAAAGGAAAAAAAATACGGACAACCAGTATAAAAAGTGTACTATAGTTCAACAAATTCAGAAGAAAAAAGCCACATATAACCATTTTTTTAGATGTTTATTACTTTAAAAAGGAAACATTAATAGTGCTTTTAGAGAAACACTGATACAGACAGAAAATTCCTGAATGTAACTATGCTGCCATTTGACTGCGGAATAGGGAGGGAAGTTAGATTACATACAGTAACTGCCTAAATTTTTCAGTGGATGCTTGCTGTGTTTCAGCTTATAAACCACTTCAGCATTCCAGTGTAATTAACGCTATTTAAAAATAAGAGTAAATCAAGCGTAAAAAAAACCATGTTAGTCTCTCCTTAAAAAAAAAACCAAAAAAAACCCAAAAAACCCAAACCAACTCCACCATATAAAACATGTCCTAATACTCTTTCTGTTCAAACATTCCTTTATTCTTTTTACTTACAAATGAACGTTAGTCTCTGTAGCTATCTTGAAAGAAATCAAGTAATCAGAAGCAATCATCACCCTAAGCATTTCCTCTGCCTTGAGCAATGACTGTACTGGTTCATTTTAGAACAAACCCACCATTCAACTTGGTCTGTAACAATTTATCTTCAATGACACAAAGTAACCATGACATTCTTTCTACAAGAAATATAGCTAAACATAATTTAAAATACAAAGCAAAAAAAAAAGTCAAATAGATGGCATGATATTCTATTTGCTTGTAACAAGCTGACACCCATATAATCAATGTAATTTAAAATATCAAAAGCTTCATTTAATCCTAGATAATTTCAGTTTACATTTTGAGTTTCACCAGTGGCACTGCTAGGTTCAGATCTAACTATTTTGGTTTGGTCACATGCAAAGTGCCATCTGAAAGACAGTAAGCGAATTTTGAAATGTTTAACAGAAAACCTCAAATTTTTAATTCTAAGTGTAAGTTAAAAACTCAAGCTATGTAAGTTACTAAAAGTAGCTCAGTTCTTTCTGCTGTTAGTTTGATGTTCTTACAGAACTTAACAGTAAGAGAAACTACTACAACAAATTTATTCAAAAAAGACTTTAAAAGATGTATAGATTTCTAATGCAGCATATAGCTCTTTTAATACTTTTAAGAAGTCATTTTAAAATGAGCATTAATTTTGTTACAGAGACAATTAAACATTCTCATGTCACTCTGAGAACCAAAATTTTTGGCAGTTGGGATATGAAAAAAAGGTCAAAAAAAAATAATACATTGTGTAAAGTAATCCCAAAGAAAAAGGGAACAAAGTTTACATCTTCAACAATCTAAAACACCATTCGAAAGACAGAGAAAGAGATTTCTTAATATAGGCTTTTTATTGTTTAGGTGCAACCATAAAACCCTCACAAAACTAAAAGCTAATTGACAAGGTGAGTGCAGGGGGAGGATCATTATTATCAAAAATCACCTTATGATGATCTTAAGTAGAAGCATTACAGATGATGACTTCTTCAAACAAGGCAAGAAAACTGACACAGGAGGGAAAGAACCCTCAAGGTTTTTTGCATTATTACACATAGTATCTGTTCGATTTTAGAAAACTAGAACAATTACTAGAAATATTTACAAATTAAAACTACAGCGCACTCTGTGAGTGGAAAAGAAAACAAAATTAAAGATTACCCACTCGAGTCTGGTGACTTCGATTAAGGAAAATTCCCTATTACACACCCACTAAATTTAATGATAATCTTAATTAAGAATTACAGGATTACACACAAAGGGTAAAATCTTAACCCCATCAAGACAGAGACGAAACTCCCATTCGACTTCAACGGCACTAAGATCCACCATAAAAAGTCATATCATTATTGAGTGTAATCTGTCATAAATATACTGGAATAAATAATTCACACTTATATGAGAAAAACAAGTGTAAACATCTCCATAAATAATGAAATTCATACACAGTTCACATGTTTTTAAACAAAAAAGCAGTCATAATTTAAGAACAAAGGCTAATTATTAGCAAGTAACAAGTTTTAACCCTCCAATAACAGTATTATTTTATTTACATATCAGATGAAGGCAATAGTTTCTCCAACTCCTAAATATTTGCACATTTTCAGAACACAGTAAAACTAAATGAAGCAATAATTTCAAGCAACCTTTTAACTGTTCTGTTTTGAAAGCAGTTGTGGATGCACTCCTCACTCTTGCCATGCCAGGATAATATGGACAGAGATTTCCAAAAGCACAGCACTCCCTACAGCAGAGGCAAGTTACTGATAGCAGAGAAACACACTACACATGAAAGCCAGCCACCTTTAAATGATACAAATAATTTCCCTTTAAACATTTATCCCCATGAAAATACAACTACTGCTACAGACCTTAAGAAAGAACTCAAACTGGATTTTCACATGTATTTTGCACAAAGCAAAATATTAATTTACTGAGAAGGTAATTACAAGGAGCTTGTTTGTATACTCTGTATCTCAGTCTCCTGTTCTAAATATTAAATAGAAGTGGATTATCCATCATTTTAAAATTACTAGAAACCACTCGATTTTTGAAGAAAACTTCTCACTTTTCTCATGCAGTTAAAAAGAAAGTTTGAAAAAAGTGCAAACTAAACAAACAATGCTTATTATATAAGCTCACTTCTGTGCAAATCAATAATTTTTACAGAATTACATTTTCTCAAATCTACCCAATTACTACTGTTAAAATAATCTTGCACAAAGTACAGTTTTCTCTAAACAGAGTATGTTTTTCAGTAAAACATGAAATTCTTAGTAGTCTCCCAAATCACAATGTTTAAAACTCAAATACATTAGCAAAATGCTGGGTGACCTTTTTAAGCACTGGCAGAAGACCTTCCATAAAGAAACTTTAGTGTGAAATCCCAATGAAAACCAAAAGGGAATCTAGGAAATTTGCAAAAGTTCATTATTTGATTAAACTTACACCAGTGAAGACCTTTGTGATGCATTTCTCCTTCCCCACGCTGTGACTTTCCCAGTTTGGCTGCCACAAGTGCAATTAATCTGACGCCCCATTTTTGGTACCCAGCCCACTGTTGGCTGAGGATGCTGGTGGTGTGAGGTTCTTCCTTACTACCTTGACCTGACTCTGGTTCCATCCATCCATCCCTGCATCCCGTACCTCTGAGTGCACCCTACAGGCTGGCACCCTTCTCAGGGAAGCAAGGTGCTGGAGAAGACAGCCCACCTCCTACAGATAGGGTCAATCCCAACGAGCCTCCCCGCACCACTCCTCCATGTGATCTGCGTTTAGAAGCTTACGGGAAAGAGGAAAAACAAACACACATGCAGATTAAAAATTAAAATAAGGCAAGCCTATAACCATCCTTGGACAAACACACGCAGCAGCAGCACTGAGCCCTCTCGGCTGTAAGCCTCGTACCACATTAACACGGTTGCGTTCACTGCATTATCCTTTTGTTTACTGGATGGGAAGGACAGCGGTCGTTTCCCTCTCCTTATCTGACCGCCCGCCGCTCCCATTCCCGCGTGCCGCCTGCCGCGGCCGCGCTCCGCGCCGGGTTTTCCCGGTAACCGGTGCCCGCCCCCCGCCCCCCTTAGGGTCAGCAGTTTGGGGAATGCTGTGGAAATAGCTCTTTCCCAACACCGGCCTTCGTTTGCAATTGGGGCTGTAGGTGGCTCAAGACAAGCTCCTCGTTTCTGCGAAAAATCCGTTTGCAAAGCAAAGGGGCGTGATCGTCTGCTGGCGCCCGGGACCGCCATCCCAAGGCCGGGCAAGGACAGCGGGGGCTGCAGCATCCGCACCGGGATCGGGCAAGCCACAAGGATCCTGAAAGCGACCCCAGCAAAACTAAAAGCAAGAGACAAATAAGGCTCGGCCCTCAACCCTTCCAGCCATTCAGAATAAGCCTTCATCTTTTCAAACTCTGACACTGCATTCAACAATCCTCTCGTCTTAATTAGGTTCAAAGCTTGCTCTGCAAACGGTGGATCTCTCATCTTTTCCATCTTCCTGTACTTCCTATCAAGAGAGAAAATATTTTCTTCTTCAAAATCAACTAGCTACTAAAGAAACACAAGAAAAAAAAAAAGGCAAATGGCTCTTACAAGCTGTTGCTGCTCATTTGTTATTGATGCCTCTATCGCACTGTGAATAGAGAAGCAATACCTATTCCCCTCCAAGCAACTACTTTTTCAGGGTTTGTCGTTTCACACAGCTAGACCCATAAGCACATATTACAGCTATACATGCATAAGGGTTTGACTACCATGTCTTGCAAAAATCCAAGAGCCAAGAGAACACTTCTAGTGTATCATCATTAACTTTTCCTCCTTGACAGACTGTCTCTTCTGTGCCCTCCTCAACCAGCCCCGAGTTGTGTACAAACCTTCACTCACTGAGAGAAGGTGGATTACTATTCTGGGGAAGAAGGAAGGATATTTGTTTCTATCCTTTTT
>VYZQ01051153.1:0-15267 GCA_013400655.1 Mystacornis crossleyi
AAAAAAAACCACAAAACCAACCAGACAACAAACATGAACTTCAGTTAAGATTTGCAAACACTGCAGGCTCTTTCTTGCATTAAAGGACCATCTGTATATATAAAGCTGAATATCATGAAAGATCTGTCCAAAGAATAGTGCATCATCACCACCAACAAAAACCACCTCAGAAACATGATGGGGATCTGACGTCCAGCATCTCTTGCACTGCACAAAGGGGATCCTGGCCAGACCAAATACAGCTTGGTGTTTGGATATGAGTATTCTGATATCACTACACAGTGAGTGAATTAAGAGTGAGAGAATGAGTGGAAGCAGGTAAAAATCAGCATCATTTTCCCCTTCCATGAGATCCTGCGCTGAATTTCACTGCATTAAATCTTTTACAAGTCATCTTCAAAATCTTTAAAAAAGGACCTGCAAACAAGAAACTGGTCAAAAACCACAGTGTACTTCCACTGATACTTCTGCAAAAGTACTCTTTGTAAAGCTTCAATAAGAGAAGGGAGAGAGTACACAGTAAAAAACACCAAAAAATTCATCATTAAACTGTGAATTATTTTCAAATTTTTAATACATAATTGAATGATTGGTATAAATTAAGTCAGCAAAATTAATTTTCCTGCTCTTTCAACTGTACATTTAGTTCACTGTTATAAAGACCTCAACAAAGCAGACCAGTATTGTCTTTTTTCTAGAAAATAACTACTGCTTTTTCTAGAAGCTAACCAGAATTTCTGTTTTGAAGACCATTGTCATTATTTGCTCTAGGACAAAGATGTACACTCTCCAAGACAGCTATAGGTCCAAGCAAAACACTAATTCACAGAAACTTATTAAACCATGGAGAACAAGACTCTCTCTTTTGGGTATGAATTATACAGATTTTTTGTTACTGACAGAGAATTTGTTTCAATTCTTAACTTTCTACTTAAATACAAGGATTTTTTTCTGTGCTACAGAAACAACATTCTCCTGTACCTTAATTAACACTCTACTGAGAATGCAAAATTTCTTTTTTTGCAGAGCACAAATAACCAAGAGAGTAAGGAGTTTTCAGCATAGACCAAAAGCTATTTCATTTCACTAGATAGTCACTAAATATTTATTTACTTATGGAAGAAGAGTTTCAAGCAACTCACTCTCATACAATGCTAACAAGTAATGCGTAAGTATTTTATATTTGTTATATTAACACATAAACACATTAAGCCACCATAAAAATAAATAGAAATCTTACCTTTTTCTGGTACCAAACTATAGCATCAGTTACTTTGGACGCCATTTATTCCACTGAATTCACAGAGTCATTTTAGGCTGTTAACAGAAAGAGACAGAACTTTACTTCCACTTCCCTACAAAGGCCAAATAGGGAATGTAGAAACACTCCCATTACCTGCAAATCATTGAATAGCTGTACTTACTTTACACATTACCTCATTTCTATTTTAGTAAGAGTTTGAGCTTTCTCCTCTAGACAAACAAAAAACTACAAATCTGCTGCTACAGGACATCAAAAGCCTCAGTATTGTCCTTCCTTCCCAGTAAAACACAGGCTGCACAGAGATGATCTGTCATTGTCTCAGAGGAACCTCACAAGTGTTATATTACATGCAGCTTTTTTTTTTTCTGATAAATTAAGCAACCTATAGTTATTAGCCCAGCACACTATTCTGAAGTCCAGGAATAATTGTTATAAAATGAAAGAAGAATTCATACAGACTATTAGATATACTTGGAGAAGAAAACAGCATCAATGCTAGAACTTCACTAATCATAAAATTAATGCCCTCATGAAAACAGTAGGTCAAAACTAAGTCAAAAAAAGAAAACCAAGGAAGAATGGTATGGTTGTTTTAATGCTAAAAAATAGCAATAGCATCAGTTAATCTTGGATGCCACTGTAGTTAGTTTTCAGTATGGAAAAAAAAAAACAAAAGCCAAACTTTCAGCCTACATAAAACCTTTGTATCTTGAAACTAATTTTTACATTCTTCTTTTGTGTAATCAGTCAGCCAGAATTGATTAAGGGGAAAAAAAGAAAAAGAGAAAAACATAAAAAGCCTCCAGGTATATCTGTGTCTCTCTTGTACTGGGAAGCCCAGAACTGGACGCAGCACCCCAGTGATGGCAAGGACATGGTTAAGGATGTCGTAAGGATGGCAGTGGCTTAGTCCCCAAACATCAAACTATGCATCAAGCATTTTCCAAGATCCAACTCGCACAAAAATATTACACTTACTATAAGATTGTCAGTACCAACAATATTTCTTCAATTGTATTTCTTCATTTAAATATATATTTCTTCATTAAAAGGAAGCAAGAATTATTAACCTGTAAGCAGTTTTTATAGTGAAAGATTATTTGTGATCTATCTCTTGATTTAAGGGCATTTGTTTTCAGCTTTTGCACAGGTAAGAAAGGCAAAGAAAAATGCAACATTCAACAAATGGGATGGAAACCAAAACTCTACAACAGATTAAAATGAGTGTCTTTATCAAAGACCTAAGCATTAGAGTAACTGATGACACTTTATTAAACATTACTCATCAACAAAAATTTCAGGTTTTGATTTTTTTAAAGCAAATATTAACCATATGAAGTTCAACCAGGGAAAGTGCCAGATTCTGCACCTGGGACGGGGCAACCCTGGTTGTGCGTAAAGAGTGGGGAACAAGAGGTTGGAGAGTACCTGCAGAAATGGACCTGGGGTCCCGGTTGATGCAAAGCTGGATAAGAGTCAGCAGTGCCCTGGCAGCCAGGAGGGCCAACCCTGTCCTGGGGGGCATCAGGCACAGCATCACCAGCCAGGCAAGGGAGGGGATTGTCCCGCTCTGCTCTGCACTGTGGTGACCTCACCTCAAGTGCTGGAGGCAGTTTTGGGCACCACAATATAAAAAAGACACTCAGCTATTAGAATGCATCCTATGGAGGGCCACATAGATGGGGTTATCCTGTGCAGGGCGAGGAGATGGACTTGATGATCCTTATGGGTCCCTTCCAACTCAGTATGATTCTATTTATTTTAAAAATGATCCTCCAAAATACTCAGTTCTGCACTGACATTTGTTTATTCATTCCTCTCCGACTCGTGCATAACATACTCCTATTTTATACAGTGCATTACTTAAAAGATATGAATAATACTGCCCTTAGTTTGGACATGCACCATACACACTATAGTACAAACCTTCAACAAATGGAGTGATACTATATTAGCACCTGAGAATTTCTAAGAAACAATGACATACATGTTCATGTTTCCCAAATGAACCTATTTTTAAGATGTCTAACAGGGCAACTCCAGTATCTTTTATACAACTTCAGATAAAGCTACAATCCAAAAGAAAGAAGTGTCTCAGAGAACTCAGACAGTCATTGCAAATTCCAGAAATATCAGAACACTGACAATTGGTGCAACTAAGCAAGCAAACACCTCTATTTTTCCACTGTTGAAAATATCATGTAAGTCACATCAAGTCAGTTAAAGCTGGCAGCCATGACTGTGCCAACATCTGTAATTGTTTCTGATCTATTTGCTTCTGATAATAGAGTCTGTTTTTCCGTGAGGAACTACCAATTATTAAGAATTCATTGGCACAGTAAATAGAAAAATATTAATATCACATAAGGCAAGGAGTCCAACAGACACTTTGATATAACCTGGCATATCACATAGGCTGGTCAACCCTTCATTCTCACCCATATAAAGCTTACAATAGGGCTTGCTTTCTTACTTGAAAACCTCTTCAATTAAACTTAACTTTAAAAACCCTTAGCTGCATTGGACTCAAAGCGACATAAAACCCTTCCCCACACACACATGGCCTCCACACACACCACCTACATCACACAGTCACAGTGAAAGCAGTTCACTGCTCACAGAGGTGCCAGTGTAGGAAGGGGTCACACAGATAGTGATCACACTTACACCCTCGCCTTCCCTGCCTTTATGACCTCATCTTGGAGGACCTTTAACTCCTTCTCATTTCTCTTAAATAACATCCCCTCACATACAACACACTCTACTTCCTACCACCATAATCATGGGATGAGAAAAAGGTTGGAATAACTCATTATCAGCACTAAAAAACTGCTGAACCTGGACAGAACCCTTTCCCTCAACTGCTACATTAACTTGATGTCTTTCTCCAAGGTCAGTGATTTTTCAGGAAACCAAATATTAACTCATGACTCCCAGACTTCAAACTGTGTCAAATATGGCTAAAATTGGATCAGCCATTTTAAAGGCAGTAACATTTGCTTGCAGTAGCTTTTCAAGTCACTCAAAAGTCCTTTGCCTCAAGAAAGAATTGCCTCACAAAACTATAAAACAAATATAAAGAGGTAGCTTTACCTGATTTCTATCAATAAACCTGCTATTTAGATTATCCATGGTTTTCATATTTTTAAGAAATTCTCTGCATTAAATCCTCCATAGAATCTACCTTGATGGCATTTAAAGCATATTTGCATACACATTTGCATAAACAAATGCAAAGACGATGCTTACAAAAGTAAATAAGACAAAATCATGGGATGGATGTCTCAAAACAGAGTTTGGTGTTGCTAAGTAAAAACACCTCTACTAGGAAATATCACATGCTTTCTTCAAGAGCTATACAACGATTCCTGAGACAGCACAGTAATGAAAGGTGAAAAGGTTTATGTAATTATTTCTGCACACTGTTTCTGCTCACAGGGGCTGGGATTTGTCTGTGGTTTGGTTTTTCTTTTGGTTTTTGGGGGTTTAATAAGGTGAGATGAGACATCATGAGTTTAATAGACTCAGCCTGAAGCTAGTTTATCTGGGTGAGGGATGGAAACAATCCAAGGCACTTCAGCTGCAGCCCTGGTTCTATCTGCCCACAGCTCACTGAACACCTTAGACTGGAGACTAAGTATTTTAGCAATTTCAGAACTCTGCATATTTCTTTACAAGTTACTCTGCCATTCACATCGGCCATGCATTGTTCCAACTGATACTGATCCTGGAGTCAGCCTGTACAAGCCAGGCTCTAAAGCACCTCAGTATCAACTGGGTAAAAGCAAAACAAGTGAAAACAGCTCACAAACACAAGCACCACAGAGCAGTGCCTGTTCTGCCTAGTTCTCCCCTCTTCCTCTCTGGACCCAGCCTTCTGTTCCATGTTCTGTGTCAAATACCCACATCTAGGGACCAGGTTCAGCACTTCACTCTACAATGTCCTGTGCAGAGTAACTACAGCAAGATTAAGTTAATCTTAACTAGTTGAAGACTTACGAGCAACATAAAAAATACTCCCAACTTCAGAGATTAGACAGAACATCCAAATATAAAAGCTTGATCGAATCATCTCTGTAACATTCAACGGAGCTTTTGTTACATTTCCATCAAACTCACAGTTAATGCTATGAATAACAAGCAATGTTTTTAAATCAAAATTCATTACTCCCTTAAAGCTAAATACAGAAGACTACCTAGTTTTGGTGATCTCTATTCAGAGGTGAGGTTTCTTAGCTATTTCCCAGTTCAGGGCATAATCATATTACACAATACACCTTGCAATCAAATTAACAGTTTCTCAAAAGCCACAGAAATCTATATTTAGATGTCTTCAGGTAGCTAAGTACTCATTCAAGCCCCACAGTACTGCAGTGCTTCTTGAGTAAGATAGGATTTAAATAAATTCAAAGTATATTTAGAAATTTTACTCATACCCACAGGCGACCTTTGGCAACCCTACTCAGACATAATTGTGTATATTTCTAAGTGACAGCCTAAAGCAATCTGAACTCTGACAGAAGTTCAGAATAAAATTGTGCTCCCCCACAGTGATAAAGAAGAAAATGACAATTTTTTGAGGAATATACAATTCTAAGCAGTGTCAACTAGCAAAAAGACATAAGTAGAAGTATGACACAAGCAAGGACGCATAGGCAAATAGTGGTTTTCCTTGCCTGTAAACACTATGAATCACTAAATATTTCATACAGCAATCCCAACCTGAATGATCAGGACACCATCCAGCTGTTGAGTCAATACTTGAGTGTCCTTCTCAACTCATTATGACCACAGACTGATGAAGCAATGAAGTTGCATGTTCACTATACATAATCAGAAGTAAAATTGCAAAACTTAGGTCGCATTTGTCTCAAATGTTTCTTTAAAAGTCATTGATTTTCAGTACCTCCAGGAAATTAAATGTGGTTTCTAAGAGGTTATTATACAAAGCCATGAGAATACTACAACCTGGTTTCAACTGCTTTCCAAGATAGAACTGTTTTACCATTATGTTAGATCCTCCATATTGCAGTTTCACAATCACAGGCATAATTCCACTAAGATTCCCTGGCATGTAGAGTAAGAAAAGACAATGAATCAGAATAGTAAAGCCTATGGCCTAAACTACTAATTTTATAACAACATTAGTGTCACGCAAACTCTCTTAAAACATTACACTTGTTCATGCACAACTAGAAAACCACTTTAATGAAGGAGAAAACCTCTCACTTTCCAGGTTCAACATCAAAATACAAGTTAACATTATCATCAAATTGCTGACACTATTTGATACTTTAAGTTAATTTTAAATGAGACCAGTAAACAGCTTAGACACATCAGGCAGCCGCTGTTGACTGAAAAGCTGCTTCTGCCACGACATAACAAACCGAGGCAGGCATCTCCTACTGCAGATACAGCACTAAACTTACCAGGGCTCATCCTTCCTCCACTCAAATCCAGGGGAGTTCTGCCACTGCCACAAAGAACAGGATGAAAGCCTTAAAGCAATGCTCCGAAAGAATCATTACTTTCCATGTGCATTACAAGTAAACCATTATACCTACATTTCCTTTTTGAAAGGGAACATCAAATACTATGCAATGCACTCACTGTTCTTTGTAAGTACTTTATCTATGCATCACTGTTCTCAAAACAGCATTTCAGAATTGCAAATTGTATACAAGCAAATGAGAAACTTGTCACTCCCAGGTTCACACCTTTCAGTGGAAGTTTTACCATGTTTTCCAGCTAGCCTTAAGAAAACCTGCAGCAGCCAAAACGGAAGGAAAACAGTAAAGTTAAATTAAGAAAACCCCAGACACTCCTAACCTAAGGACCATATCCAGCAACCAGCATGAAAAGTACTCTTCCTGCCATGACTGCCGAGACCCCCCGCCCCCCAAGTTGTCTTGCAATCCAAGGTCATAATAGTTTGTAAATAAAAAGGAATTAACATACCTGCTTTCCCCAAGGAAGAACAACTCTGCTAAAACTGGATACCAGCATTCCTAGGACGCTGCTTATGAGAGTTAATTTTCAAACTTTGCCCTTCACTCCATCTCAAAAAAAAACCCAAACCCCCCAAAAAAAATGAAAATCAAAAATACAATCACCCCAAACAATTAAAAAAAAATTAATATCCCTAGATGCCTATTTGGGGAGGTTTTTGTTTGATTGAAAAGTTCATCAGGCCACCAGCAGCAACAATAAAATATGACTCAGACGCTACGGTGGCTGCTGTGTATCAAAACCTGTTCTTTATGAACAGAGATGTACCAAACGTGTCATATATGATGACACACAGAGACATCTGGCAGCATATCCGTGCCTGCCTGTGCCTCCAGAAACATGTCAGATGCTGAAAAGCTGATACTTTCCCAGGCCTCGGTATTCTGCCCACAAACCACTGCATCTGATCCTATTTCTGCTGCTGCATATTTCCTTATAAGCTCATGCCCTTTATCACTCACCAGCCAAAGCAGGAAGATCTCACAGACACAGCACAGAGCATGTAGTGAGAACTAGCTTTCAAAATCTGAATGGAAGTAGACTCAACTTAGCCATCTTCACTTCCACAGCAAACTCACCAATATCTGAAGCAAATAAGTGCCACAGAAAATAACTGTCACCCAAGCAATACTTGTTTTGCCAGTGAATTACACAACTGTCTGAAATAGCAACAAAATGTTGACTATCAGGATTTCTGAGATTTATTTCAGGTTCTGGTAAGAGAACATTGCGTGCAGTTGTTGCAACTGCTGCAGCCATTTCTGGAATCTCTGCCCTCAGCCTTAAGGTCTGTGCAAGTTTCCTAATTTTGTTACATAACTGGTTCATGGCTCCATTTGAAGTAACATGACACAATCTCATAGATACCTAAGTCTTAAAAATAGGGGGGAAGGACTCTGAACTGAGAAGCCCAAGATTCTGCACCTCCCATAATTTACTTTTGAGCCTACTGTGGTATTTATTAATTAGCAAAAAGCTTCTAATATTTAAACATATTCTACTGTTCAATAAGGTAGAAAAATCCAAGCCCTTAAAGGGAACTATACTCAAGTTAATTTTGCTTATCTTCTATAAGAGACGTCAGTTTCAAAATTCAAGTACAGTAATTGCTGTTAGCACACTGGATCTACAAGCCATTTCTGAAAATGCTGTATCTTTAAAAACTTAAATAAAACACAGCACGTGGTCAATCTCAGTTTCTGTTCTTTCTAATTCCTGTTTTTTGCACTGAATACTACATGCACACGCATACATATCCAATTAAACATCTGCAATCTTACACTGAGAAATCCCTGAAACAATGCATGAGTACATCTGCTCTTACAACTCTAACAACTTTATTAAGGCATAGAATTTCTATAAACACCAAGTTTTTAATTTATATATATAGCTGCCTTAAATACTTGGAAAAAAAAAAACTCCAAACAAATATAGTCACCACCTTGAAATAAAATGCCATGCTCCTTTCTTCTTTCTTGAGATTCTTAACGCAATAATAAATCTTGCTCACTGGAAATACTGACTTTTGTTTAGGAAGACATGTTTATCTGTCACCAGGCACTGCACAGCAGAGTTGTGGCTTCTTGATGACTACGGTCAGGAAGCTGAAAACCACTCCTAAATCACCAAGTTTGCATCATGTTCTACAAATAGTTATCCAGCAAGTTTTTGAAGCAGCTGAGGCATGAAGTGGCTGAGCTGTCAGAAAAAGCTGTTGTCTCATAACAGCCACTGTTCTGTAGAACATGGTTGAAAATGCTGAGTTTCTATTCTTAAAAAAAAAAAAAANTTAAAAAAAAAAAAAAAAAAAAAAAAGAAAAGAAAAGAAAAGAAAAAATCTCTGGAGTGATCCAAGCAAGGAATTGCAGAGTAACAAGCCTTACATGTGTATCTGGCAAGGTCCTCAAAACAATCATTAAAAATGGAACACCATTATACGCGAAAGACTATCTGATAGGGTCTAATCAGCAGTTTCTGCACAGGAAGATCATGTCTCAGGCTAGCAGTATTTCTGGACATGTCAAACTAACTGATAAACAAGAGCAAGTGATACAACATATGTGGACTTTCAAAGAACCTTCGGAAAGATGCTGAAGATTTCCAAATAGTCTGTTATCTATGAAAAGCAAATATTGCCACAGATAAAAACCACCCAAAACACTGAACAAAATTTGGAATCAACATTCTTCACTGCAATCAGTTAACTGTATAATGAAGACTAACAGCAGCATCCAGACTGCATAGAGCAGCCTATTGATCACCTGATACCAGTGCCCGGAAGCATCTTGGATCACACACCACAGGCCTGTAGCTCTTCCATTCAGTGCCAGTCCAAGGCAAAGTGCACACAAATCCCCATTCTCCTTCACACAGAAGCACCCTAATCCTGAAACCAAACAGACTAAATTTTCCTAGTCTGGTCTCTTTATGTTCCACTACCTTTCACATACCTTAGCGCCCTGTAGTAACAGAGGCAGACATTCAGGGCCTCATCCAGCATACAGTCCTGATGACTACCTTTTCAAAGGATGAGAGCATCCAGAAATCGCAAATTCCAGGTAAGTATGCCAGCCATCCAACTTTGACTAGAAAGATGAACACAGAAACTCACCATGTCATTGCTCATCAGGCCCTGACAGGACAGCTGTAAGGGTAAGGGTATTTATATGTAAGGGTAGCTTACGAATAAATAGAGATGCTCCACATTCCTGCTGGCTCCCAGAGCTCTAAACAGGGAACTTCAAGCAGAAGCAATCACACCCTAAAGACACTTCCACGAAACTGATGGTGAAGGTCAGGATAGCCCAGTAAGGCTCCACAAGTGTTTTAACCACAATAAACCAGTATCACCACAGTACACCACCCTTAGTCACCAGCTTCCAGCCCCAGAGCCCACGGCACAGGAGACAGCTCCCAGGAACTGACTGCTGGGTCCAGGAGCAGCTCTCACAGGATTTACCTCCGCAGAGCTTCAGACTGTGCAATACAGTGAGCACTAATGGCACTGAGGCAGCTCTGACCGCAGCCAGCTTGAACACTCTGGATCTCTCCCTGTAAGCCTTCTCAAGCACCATTAACACAGCTAATCTGGACTAATTAGGGCTATTTCCCCTCTCCTCCTCCTATTTGGACCAGTAGACTAGAGTTTTTATGAAGCACTGCCTAAATTAAGTTCTGAAACGGACTGAACTGAGCCCTGTCCTATTATTGCAAATTTTAAGCTTCTGTAAAAAGGTCCGGCAGTGCTCACTGAATTTATCTTTTATAGTTCAAAAAAGAAAAGAACACCTGAAGTAGTAACATTTCTAGATGACAATCTTAAGATAGCAAAGTTTAAGAATATGTATGAACTTTAACAATGAATGGGCAAAATAAACAGAATTCAGTATCAACCACGTCAATGTTATCTGTAAGGGAAGGTAGGGGGAGCAAACCATGAACACCACTCCAAGACTTAAGAACCGGTATCTCAAAACCAGAAAGAAACTTTGGCAGCTCAGGGACCTCTTCCATCCAACATAACACAGTTGAAAGAACAGGGAGACCTGTATAAAAGAGGAATGACAAGGAAAGCACTGCAGTACACCTCTGCTGATCAGCTGTGCAACCTGACTTGAAACACAGCTGCTTTACTGGGAGAAGAATATTAAAATACTGGGGGAGGTCTTCTGAGAAGGGCTATGGATTACCAACCACTTGAAAGACTCTGCCATTGAAACAGGAAACCATGAACAGAAAAATAAAGCATTATGATAAATTAAATGAGACTTTAAGAGATAAACAGAAAATATAGTCAAGGAAACAACAGCTTCCCAATAATACAGGCAACTTCATTCATTAACTGAGCTGAGAGGATAGAAAAGCCAAAATTTTAACAGAGAAATATTATATTACAACACATAAGTAGACTGTTAAACTCACTGCCACAGGAAGTCACTGAAGCCAAGATTTTATTCCCATTCAAAAAGAAAGCAGCTATTTAAACATACAGTAACAATAATAATAAGGAGGGAAAAAAAATAAACACACAGCTGAGGGAATCTCAAGCTTCATAACCCAGGATGCAAGAAAACATCCAGAGAGATCACTAGGCTGTATTTGGCCAACCAAACACTCCCCTGAACCTGACCCCACAACGGCCAGAAGCCAATACCAAGGAAGAGTATGAGCCATGCACAGAACAAACTGTCCCTCAGACAAATCAACACGAAGAGTGTTTAGCTGCCAAGCCAGCATCTGCCAGCCACCTAAACCCCAAAAGCATCTGGCGCTGGCCAACTTCCAAAACGCAAGGCTTGCACAATTTCACGTTTAATGTGATATTGCTTTTATTTCTTCTCCCACTTTGCAGTTGTATTTTATTTTTCAAGAACAGAACCACAAATTATTTGTAAATAGGAGTCCAATGCTTGGACTCATTCCAGAAAGCTAATCTAGGCTCTTTGGAGTACATCTACCAAGACCACCTCAAATGAGTGAAGAATTAAATACTGAACATTATGTGTATTCCCAGCAGAAACAAATTTGGAAAAAATCCCCTTTACATGCATAAATTAAGAAATAAGAGAATAGTTCTAGGACTCCCTGATATCCTTCCCTTCAAACAAAAACAAAAACAAAAACAAAAAAAAAACAAACAAACAAACAAACAAACAAAAAAAAAAAAAAAAAAAAAAAAAAAAAAAAAAAAAAAAAAAAAAAAAAAAACAAAACAAAACACACCCACCACAAACACAAGCTGTATTTCCAAATTTCCTGACAACACAGTAGCTATCTCTCCATATGTTTATGTGTTTGCTCTAACTTTGAAGCTGCTCTGAGATGGGGCTGGACCAGACTGATGACTTCCAACGACCCTTTCCTAAATTATTCTATGATTACATGTAGAGCATACCCAAACATAACACAGCAATACCTTATAGCTCTAATTAGTATTAACTCTTTTTTCCCCATGGCAATTTATTAAGCTCTTTGGGTTCTCCTTAAAAATTTGATTATAATTTCTTCAAATAGTTAACCATTCCCTCTGCACCCATCAAGAAGAACCTTTACGAATAACAGCACAGTAAACTCAAGGGAGAAAACACGACATTTAAAGCTTTTAAAGTCTGCTATTTTTCACACCACCACCACCTGTCTGTGTAAGTGGTGGTCAATTGTCCTCAAACAGTCAGATGGAGCAGTACTCTGACAGGTATCCCAATAGTTTCGTTTTGTTTCCTTCATAAAACAAAAAAATATTAGAGAAAAAACAGGCCTACCTTGCTCTGTGGGCAGAAGCAATTAAGTCTGCCTGCTTTTACCACTGTCCCACAGCTCCCTATTGTCCTGTTCCACCCCACCCATCATACTTTTCCTGCCCCCCACCCATCTTAACAACCATCCCAAGTGTTTGGCTGGGCTAGTAGCAGTCGGCTACTGCTGATGGCTCAGAGCTTAGCACATACACTGCCCAACAGCTGCTCACTTCTTGTAGAAGGGAGGGACTCAATTATGACTGCCTTTCTTGGGTGGGAATATTAATCTGGGTCACTACCTGTCAAAAGTTTTATAAAAAATTTGTCACAGTGTAGGTATGTTAAGCCTTTTAGTTTCTACTAACTTCAATTTCATCATCTGAGTAAGAAGTGACTCAAATGGGAGAAGACAAAGAAAGCAATTGTACAAGCTTTGTGCCCTTAATAAGCCTCACTAAAAATCCACATAAACTGTCCGATGATGAATCCATAAACAACACTGTTTAATATGAAAAGAACTTCCTCATAGACAAAGGAAAACCCAAACCCCAGTCTTTGACTGTCATCACTCTCACTCACAGGGGTCTTGAAAAAATTTAAAAAATTCTTCAACAAAATTTCTACTAGAAATAAGTAGAAGATAAATACATAGAAAAAGCCAGGGAAGACAGTACACGTAACTTTGGAGAATTAGGAAAGAAATAATGTCCACTGCTTTCCAGTGACCCCTGCCAGCTGTGATAGGAACAGCATTGTTCAACTCCAAGAGCGCTCCACCCCTCACTGCCTGGTCAACTGCCTCAAATGAGGTTGACTGAATTCTTTAATGCACCTACGTCCCCCTTCTAATACATACCAATACTCTGTTTCCCATTTCAAAACCTACAGGACTCTGATTTCTCCCAGAATTCACACCAATGCCTGGCAGCTACGGATACAGCTGGGATCAACTTTTTGAGACAAGCTGACTTAACTCTGCTTTGGGAGAAATCCAGTACTACCAGCATAGTTGAAATGCTCCACGGAGTTCCCAACAATTACTGACAACTTATTTGTATGTCACATTCCTCACAACTCAAGAGGAAAAAATTAGAGTATAAGCATTGAATTAAACCAACTAGGTTTCCGAATTCTTTTTCTGGTGACTCAGGCTTGTATTTTATCCTTTGTAATATTTATATCCAGAATAAAAACATACACTGGCATTAAAACATAGCAACAGAACGTTTAACTGCACAAATATTCCACTTCAAACATGGATTGGGATCTTAAACACACAAGTTCCAAGCACTGTTCTCAACCTTCACCTTCAGAAATGAAAGTTGCTTGCAAGTACTGTACAGTGGAGTCCGTCGAGGTGATGTGCGTACATACATTCATAAACACCTTACTGGAACAGAAATAAGACTTCTGAGAAAAGGATTATCCTTTCCAGGGAGTCACAAGTAAAGAGGCAAATCAAAGAAGATCACCAAAATCTTCAGAACTACAAAAATAGCCGAACGCATACAGCTATTTATAACCCAGAGATTTATTCATAGAACAATTTTAGCCTCTTAACCCCAGGGAAACAGAAAGTCTGATGCCAAGCACTAATGTATGTAACAAAAATACATCCTTCTGCCATTTACTGACCACTCAAAGTGCAGCTGAAGATATTAGGATTCGCTTACTAGTATTAATAGGTTATTTCAAGTGATGCACTTCTCCCTGATAAAACAGATACCACCATCTGTTTAACATTGTCAACAGGAAGATATAAACAGACAAATTACTGATGACACACTACATGTAGTCTCATTCCTGTTAGAGAACTTGTGTCCAAACTGTAAGTCCAGCTGTATTTTCTGTAGGAACATTTCATCACAAAGAATTTCAGAACATTAATTAAAGTACTTTCAACAAGTCAGGATTTCCAATTAACTACTTTTTTCCACTTAATTATATGACAGATGGATAAGACATTGGCAAATTCGGAACAAAATGCAAGACTCGGCAGCATTACTTTTCAAGTGACCAATAACATGTAAAAGCACTGAAAAGTAAAATACAGAGCTTGACGCTATGGACTCAAAGTTTCACTGAATCTGATACATCTGAGTAACACGCACTCAGAGGCTAGGCATGAAAAACAGAAGTAAAAGTAACAAACACCCATACAACTGGACGGGTCTGGTACTGTGGAATAAATTTTCCCCAGCTCTTTTGTTTCTGACAGAAAAGATAACAAATTAAACACGAAAAAAATGAATGCGACAGCAGAAACTGTAAGTGATGCGAAGTTACCTAACACTTTGATACCCAAACTGAAATAAGCTGTAGTCAGGTTGCCACTGTTTAGGGTGGAAAAGGGGGGAGAAAAAAAGGGTAAAGAAAAAGAAAACATAAAAAGAAGAAGAAAACATGAACACATGTAAAACACAAGAATACTAGAGACGCGGTCAGAGATGAACGTGAACATGCTGAAATTTAGGACCTTGAAAGGAAAGGAGAAAAGACATCCTATCACCTGACACAGGCACTGAGGCAGCTCACGGTACGTTCAAGCAGCTCAGCGGGGAGAAGGTGCCTCACAGCAGAGCCACCACGGGCAGGCAGAGCCCCAAGCACGCCAAGGGCCCCGGACCGTACCTGCACTTCTGCCGCCCGCACCGACGCCGGCGGCGGAGGGCACGGCAGCCCGGGCACCGACGGCTCCGGGACGGCGCGGCCGCTGCCCGGCCGGACCCGATGCGAGTGCGCGGCGCTGCGGGCAGG
>VYZQ01051153.1:15306-43140 GCA_013400655.1 Mystacornis crossleyi
GCCGGGCCGGGGGCGGGGCCGGGGCCAGCGTGGGCCGGCGGCCAACGGCACCTCCCTCCCGCCCCTGGGGGCGGTGCCGAGAAGTGACTGGCGGCGGCGCTGTCCAACAGGAGCGAGAGAGAGGCGGGGCTGCGATTGACAGACAGGGGCCGGTTTGGGGCGGGGCCATTGTGACAGACAGTCCCCGTCACCAATTGGCGACAGGGGCGGGGCTCCAGGCTAAGCCGCCGCCGGCCGGGAGGGGCGGCCCGAGCTCGAGGGGCGTCACCGAAGGCCGAGAGGAGGAAGGCGGGATTGACTTGAGCGACGTCGCTGTCGCCCAATGACAATGGAGGGCGGCAGGACGCGCGTCCTCGCTGGCCAATAGCAGGCGCGGGGCGGGTGAGGGAGGCGGGCGGTTCCTTGAGGCGGAGCGGGCGGGGAGGGCCCGGCGCCCCGTCAGCTGAGCGCGGGCCCCGGGACCGGGGGATGCGCCGGGATCTGCGGTAGGTGGCGGGGAACGAGGGGGGCTTCGGCCTCGGGGGCCTCCGGCACAGCCGGGGAAGCGGGGTCTGGTGGGACAAGGCCGTGAGGCCGAGGGAGGGGTCGAGTTTGTGAATACAAAGCTGTGTTTAAATGGGGTTTAAACCGGGCCTACTGCAGTATTTCTTTATGAATATTAAATTACTCATACGTTCGGAATAGGCTCTAAAACGGTATTCAATCGAACTGAGATTCTGTTTAATATGGTTTCAGCATAATATGAATTTCAGGACTTTTTTAGGCCATGTTCAAGGTTTAAATGTATAGGTTTATGTTATCGTTACTACTGAGCTGAGTGTAATGTGTAACCTGCCCTCCTCTTTATTTTTTTCTTCTAAAAATGAGAGAATTAGCTATCATAATATCCTCGTCATGTAGATCATCCCACCAAGGTCAGTGATGTTCCTTGGATAGTTTCTCATCACTGAAAATTTTCCCTCCCTAATTACATAGGTCCTATAATAGGAGTCAAGTGCTTTTTTATTTTCACACTCGACATCCCTTCAGTGTTCTCACTGAAGAGCCAGTTCAGACCTGTAGCACAGCTGCATCCTTTTCCCAGTGTCACCCATCTTGTTGGGATAACAGCAAGAATTCTAGCAAAGAATCTCCCCATCATCATTCTTTCATCATAAGATAATCAAATGCTCCATGTAATCAAACCCTTCATTGTTATGTCAGCTCTATACCCAGCTGTCCGCCTTTAAAATCTGGTAGCTTTCTTTACTTGGACTCTAAGATCTCAAAAGTACACTTGGATTTTCTTCAGTTTTCATCTAAAAATGCCTCTAAAAATGACTGGGAACCTTGCAGTCCTGCCCAATCTGGCAGGAACATCTGTTAGGTCAGAGAAAGGCAGCATAATTTCTTCTGCCTGTTTTTTACAGTTGTTACAAAGTAGTTCTTAGGAAACGCAAAGTATTTTCAAGTGAGTAACCTTCAAATTGAGTAGCCCCATGTAATACATCTTCAGTAGCTTTGTGTTTCCTCCAGAGACAGATGATAGCACCTTCTTTGAGTATCTGATAACCTGATACTTGTAAGAGTGTTGAATTTCTTTTTTCCTTTCGGACCCAAATTTCCAGTCTGCTTCTTTGGTTTCTGCTTTCTCCAGTTTGCTAATAAGACACTCTCCTGCTTGTAGTGTTTGTAGCATTGATTTCTAGAACTGGTTTTGAAAAACATTCTCATGAAAATAATGTTGAAACTTCATTTCAGATCATGACTCTTCACTTTAGTCACAGACTTGCACTTGAGAATATTGGAAGTGTTTTCAAAATACTCCAAATGCTTTAGGCTGGACATAGTAATTGTTCTGTAATCCCCTGTCCCTGCCAGCTGGTTTAGGTTTATTTCTGTAACAAGAGCAAAACAATGCTATCTAAACCTCCTCTGATTTTTTTTTTTTTTTTTGTCCCCTTAACTCTTCAGTGCTGCTTCTGACCTTCACCTCTTCCCTAAGGAAGAGAAGGGTGAAGGTCTTGGTTCCACCCTGTCAGGAACTGGCTTTCACCAGATCCTTTGGTGATATGAGCAGAATTGAGATCATGAAAAGTAAAATTACAAAATCCATTTTAAACCTTTTTTTTCCCCTAGGTCAACTCAGGGGACTGGCCTGCTTTGGGTCAGACAAGTGTCAGCCCCAACACAAAGAGCAGATGCACTGACAGCAACTCCAGTTATTTTAGGCAAAACTGCATCTTTTCCTTACAAGAATCCCTACTGCTATCCGCTAAATCAAATCCATTCAAACTTCAACCGCAGATTGAACAAAGTAGTAGATCTGGTGTGTATCAGAAGACACAGATTTAAACTGTAGGATGATTCTAGTGATGCACAAAATTGTTATCCCCTCGCTGTAAGGTAGCAACTCATCTCATAACCAGTTGAGACAGCAACTTTTACTTCCCTCCTTCCAGTTGCAAAGCTTACCTGGGCACAGAATTTGTTCAACTTCCTAATCTGGCAAGAAACTATGCCAGTTAAAAAGAAAAAGGCAGCAGTAGATTTCTGCTTGTTGGGTGAATTTAGCAGCCGTGATCAGGTGATGTTGTGAGCATTGATAACACAGAGGAAGCAGCAGCAGCTTGTGGGCAGGGGCACTGAGGGCACAGAGGGGAAGCAGCTCTTGTCCTTCCCTCAGCATGTGGTGCTGAGGATTAGATGCTTCAGAACACAACATCTCATTTTCAGTAATTCAAATATTTTTGTAATCTGGAACAAATCAAAGCTCATTTTCTTATTTCAGATGGAAGACCATTAGTGTTCTAAAGGGAATTATTAAATTTTTTTAAACTCAAATTTTTTAAATAACTATTTCTGCACCATTTCACTGGTAAAAATTAGTTATTCATTTTTGTAGCATGAAATCTAAAAGAAGATCATAGTCCTTTGCACTTCCGTTTTTTACACTTGTAGTGAAAGGCTTTTGGCAGATACAGTGGTAAAAACTTTCCAGTTAGGAATATAAAAACTTAACTTTCATTACTGTAGTAGAAGATGCATTTGTCTTGGTTTTCTTTTGTCATGACTACAGAGAAATTTAAATATCCTACCCAGCCAATAAACCTGTCAGCCAGTGTCTGAACACTTGAGATACCTGCCAGAAAGAAAACGTTATCTGTAGCTTTTAGTAATTTCAAGGTTGCTGGCTGACAGAAAGCTGGGCAGTGCTCCCTGGCTCAGTTTGAGCCCAGGTTACTTCAGCTGCAGCTCTGCAGACTGCAGGATCTCTCCGAGGGTTTTTGTGCTCCTTTGTGCTGGTTCACATTTTACTGTGGCTATTTTGTTACAGAGAGAGAATTGTTATGTTTTGTTTTCAAGTGTTAACGATGAATGCCTCAGTACTGGTGGAAAATGGATCCAAACATATTCTTAGAATTCAAAAATCCCTAGATAAGTCTGACAGCTTGTTTAGGATTAGAGTACAGTTTGTTTCACAGAACAAATTTAGATTAAGGCAGTTACACAGCTGACTTAAGGCACTTCAAGGCAATGGTGGGCTGGAACAAACACTGTTCAGCTGAGCATGGTAGCTATGAAAGAAATGCTAGGAAGCAGTATGTGGGAAAGCAAGAGCAAGGAATTGGTCTCCTTTATGGGATATGCCTAATAGTGGTGTAGTGCCATCTTTTGATGCCTTCCCTCCCCCTTTTGTTTTGTTAGGTTGTTGCTGATAGCAAAGGACTTCCTCTCAAAGCTGTTTAAATGAGAATGTCCCTGGCGCAAAGAGTGCTGCTGACATGGCTTTTTACATTACTCTTCCTGATCATGCTGGTGCTGAAGTTGGATGAGAAAGCACCGTGGAACTGGTTCCTCATTTTTATTCCAGTGTGGATATTTGATACAATTCTTCTAGTTATGTTAATTGTAAAAATGGCTGGACGGTGCAAGTCTGGCTTTGACCCTCGCAATGGCTCCCAGAACATGAAGAAGAAGGTCTGGTACCTCATTGCAATGCTGCTGAAATTGGCCTTCTGCCTCGCCCTGTGTGCGAAGCTGCAGCGATTCACCACCATGAAACTGGCCTACGTGTTCATCCCGCTCTGGGCCCTGCTGATTGGGGGCATGGTTGAACTTGGGTACAATATCTTCTATGTGCGAAGAGACTAAGCTATGCCAGGGTTTTCAGTGCCAAGATTGGCACCAAATTACTAATTATTACCATTTTGCCACAAATTTGATCTTCAAACTAGACAGCCAAATGAGTCAAGCTGGAGACTTAAGCTAAAGCAGGCTGAAGACTGAAAGCAGACTTGTTCCATTTTTTTTATTTTAAAACTCACATATACTCTTGTAAATAAAAGAATTTGTTCAACATAAGCTGTTCTAATATGATACTATTGTTTGTTACATGGAATAAGATAGAGGTTCTTCACGTGCAGGTAGAAGACCTTCTCAAAGAAACCAGAAATGTTCTACCCAGAGTATTCAGCATATTGAATAATCCTAGAAAAGAGGACTAACATTTTCTGCTACTTATGCTGTAAGTCAAGAAATAACCAGTTAACAGTCATTTCCATAAGGAGCTAAATTTGCTTTAAAAATCAGTAACAACTGACAGCAGCCAAATAAGAGCAAGAAAAGGAATAAAGTAACACACCTTTTTTTTTTTTTTTTTGGACAGCGAGATTCCATTACCAGTCTAAAAATAAGCAGTTTTCTAAGCTGTTGAAATAGCCCATAACCAGTAGGTTGACCTTAGGGAACACAGTTGGTAGCTGAGCTGTGCCAGCAGTCCTGAGACCCAGAGAAGAGGGAGACAATGGTGATTCCTTTCCAAGTGAGAAGTCACCAGTGCTGCACAGGGTGAGTTCAGTACTGCATTTGTACCTGCCCAAAGTGGTACTTGAACAAGACAGCTTTTAATGCCCAAGGATATTAAATTCTGGGGGTAGAAGCCTTGGCTTCATGGAGCACTGGCAAACTCAGATGTGAGTAAATGACCTTTTTCAGCTAACAAGCGAATAGGACTTCAGGAAAGAACTGGAACTACCTAGTGTATTTTGTGGACTCAAGTGCTCTTCCAGGAGATACAGTAACACCAAATTCAAATGTAGCAGTTATCGGGGACATTATTTGAGCATATGCAGGCTCAAAGTACTGGTCCAGTTACAGTTCCTAGAGACTGAAGAACATGAAGTGAATGAAAAACAGTCTTGAGTAACAGAACATGCCTAGGCCGAAGTGTCTCACTAATAAAATTTTAATTATGTACATTCAACTGTACTTGTCTGTGGAAAAAAGTTCTTCCTGAAATGTTTGGATTTACTCTTGCTGTTCAATCACACAGATCTGGGTAAAAATATAGAGGAACCAGTTTGTGGGAGACTGCTGAAAGAGCTTTATCTAAGAAAACAACATGTTCCATTCTAAGGCAATGAATCTCAATTCAGAATATCAGGTAACAAATGATGTTTAAAATGAATTTAAGTCATATTTACTTCAGAGTGGTTGACTGCCCTACCTTACTAAAGGAGAAACCAGAAAAAGACAAAGACAAAAGAATTCTAAACCGTAACTGTTGTTAAAGAAATGCAAAATATTTATAACCCCTTTATTTTTATTATAACAGCACATCAGCTTTTACTAAGCAAACCCATGTATCCAGCCCCAAGCTACGCGCATCAGGTAATTTCTGGGGAGTGCCTAGCAGGAACAGTTATTTTTAGGAGCTGTATCAATGCATTGTGTAGTTCTGAAAAATATTTAATGGAAGGACCTTGCTCTGTGTTTGAGACTTTTTGCCCACTCATGTGAGGTTCCTATGGAGAACTGACTTCCTTCAGTCTTGAGTGATTTGTCAAGTAAACCTGTGATTAGGATGAGCTGTGGGGAGAGGGGAAGAGTACATTCCTCTCAGAACATGCTCTTAGAGCTGCTGGCTACAGAAGCTGCAAGAGCGAGCACAGCCGTGCACGTGCCATGGTACCTGCGTGTGGGATGGAGAGAACAGGCTTCATCTGCACATCCCACTCGCTTCCCTTCTGCAGATGGGAACCAGGGCCACTGAGCCCCTGCCTGGAATGGAATGCCACTCCATGGCAGGCAGTCGACCCTGTGAATTTCTTACGGCTGCTTTCAGAATTTATGAAGAGTGTCTAAAGCACTACCTCCAATTCAGGTAAACTTTGATGACCCACTTAACTAGCAGTGATACAAATGTGTAACAAGCACTTAAGCACTTCAGACAAGATGATTTTATCTGCACACACACACACACTTACCTGTGATAGGTATGGGACCAAGCATAAAACAATACCCATAGGCCTTCCCCATCCAATGATTCTTGCAGAATAACCTTGTTCACAGGATGCCAAAGCACCCCCGTGTTGCCCAGAAGAGCAGAGCAGCTTTCCTCAGCCAAGCTGATGATGGTAATTGATCATTATAATATAAAACAAAAGATGGAACAATAAGAACTGGCTTCATTGGAACTTGGTGTATTATTAGCAAGATAGGCCATGAATGGTGACTCTGCCCCCTTAATAAACCCCTTCTCTTCCACAGATGTAACAATTATCTGAAAGTTTGGCATCTCTAATTAATTAGAATCACACATGGTCCTTACAAACCTCTTTTTAATTGTTGCCTCTAATTCAATAGAAAAAGATCAGCAATTTCAGTTTTGGCTGTGGGTTTGGCTCTCTTTTTTGGCTTTTTTTTTTTTTTTTTAAAGGTTTACAAACCTTGAAATGAATGATTTGGAAAGCTGAAGCAGATGTTTCTTGCTGGTGTCACACAGACGTCATCACACACAGCCAGGTGGAAGTGCTCAACTTTCCAAGTTCCTTGTCCTTACAGGGAAACTTGGGCAAGAGCGTATCTCTTTTGAGTATTTTGTATCATACTTAACTGACCTGAACTGTGCTGAGATCTTTGTACAGTGTTGCTTCTCTGCCATATCAGAACTTCATTCAGAAGGATTTATGATACAAAGTACACTATAGCCCACCGTGACCTTTCCAGAAACTGCTACAGCAATTAATTACATCTGTTCATAGTTACGCTGTTCTCAAAGGCACTGGTCACAGCTTGGAAGTGGAACCAATGCTCTTCACGTATTTTCCTATTTCACAAATTTCACAAATTTGCTAATTTCACAAATTTACCAACTGATCTTCAGTAACAGGATAAAACAAGTGAAAAGCAGGTTTGCTGAAGGTGGCAGGGAAAAGGAGAGCTCCATGCTGAGTGACGGTTCACCCTGATTTGTGATAAACAGGCACAAGGATGTTGTCTCAGCTCCCTGCGGCAGGTGATGGGGGGCAAAGGAGAGAATTTGGCCTTCAGAAGCTTTGTTTTAAACTGCAATTCAAAAGCTTGCTGAAATGAACTGGAAGTATTTCTCTGTACTGATGATATATACTGGACATGGAGAGATATATGCCACATAATTTCTCCCTTCCTATCATTTGTAGAAGTTTGAACACTTCCGCATGCATTGCAGTCGAGTATCTGCTTTTGTCTGATTACAGAAAATACTCAGTGCACATGTGTGAAAGGTCATGAAACTAAAATTTTCAATTGCCAATTCATACTGCTTTGAGTTGTCACCATTTTAGAACAGTATCCAGTTTTGTGTTCTTTTCATACTTGAAAAATGCAGTTATGTGACACGTACATCCCCGCCTATAACAAATTTTAACCTGAATGCTCTAAGAACGTGTGCAGACACACACAAAATGCACTGCCAGGCACAGAGGGCAGTATCAAAGACTGAACTAGCACAGGACAGAGGTACAAAACCATTGGAGATACAGATTATCAGTATTATTTTCTGACATATCTGCATCATAGTACAGAAGCAAAATGTTTGCCTAACCTCATGAAAATATTCACATCTCCAGAGTTTAAAAGTTGGGTAACACAAAGTGGAATTGAAAGTGAAGATTATGAGACTCCCAGAAACAGAGAATTTTAACATCAGGTGTTCGCTATTTTAACCTCAATATAATTTTGGGAATAAATAACATGGTTTTTCAGTAATAAAGCTCCTGAATAACTGCATCCTCTAAGTTGTTTGAATTTAGTAGCATGGAAAACAGCACTATCATGTAACACACATCACACTTTTTAATTAGGATTGCAGTAAAAACAACTGTGCTGGGTTGGGAAAAGAATGTTTGCACCTTTTCACTGCACCTTTACTGTTTTTTTAAGGTTTTGATGGAGTTCATCTCCCATATGAGCCTTGTAGACCTGAATGGGCCTGGATATCAACTTGCTGCTGCAAAGCATCAGGCTTTGAGAACTAAGGCAACTTAAGGAATCTCTGCAGCTGGACCACTAGAGTAGTGTTCAATAAAAATTCTGCATTTTCTCCTTGGACTTGTGCTGAAGTGGGACAAAGAATAGGAAAACCTGCAACTCAGTGACACCATTCCCTTTGATCTGCCTTTCCTAATAGAACCACCAACCCAAGCAGACGAATGTAAGAAATGTCTCCCTACAGTGCAGAACAACAGCATAAGAGCAAGAAACAGGGAAGCAATTAGAATGTGAGCTTAGTTCATCTGTGTTAATTTTTATGACAGTGTTCCTTCTGACGTTCATAAAGAAATCACTGCTAAAAGATGTTTCTTAGTCTAAAAATTTCATTTCTGTGATTAACTAAAACTCTCATTTGCTTCAGTTCACATTGGCAAGTACCTGTTACTACAGCGTGCTTAGGATAAAGGTTTAGCAGTCTTGACTTACATTACATAGTCTCCCACACGCAGGTCTAATTCTCAGGATTTTCATCTCCAGCCACCAGGAACAGCTTTCTCTGCCCACTTTGTCTCAACACAACCAGATAAAAAAGCTCCCATAAAAAGCACAGTCCTTAGAACACAGGCCTGAGCTGCACCCAACATGGCACTGTCATTCCAGTGGATGGCAAATAAAATGATAAAACACAGTATCAAAATAGCTATTGAAAAATCAAACTTGATAAAAATAGAAGTTTAAACTGCTGTTTTAATCAATGTTTGTATCAGATAACTGTACACCAAATATTAAAGGACTATTTAGGACTAACACCCTCATCAGTAGGCTCATCTATCAGCATGACCAGAACAAGAGAAGATCAATGTTTCGCTGGCACTCAAGTACAGCACGGCTTTAAAGCAGAGATAATAACAGCATCAAAGCACAGAGAAAAACAGTGGTTAGAATATAATACACTAAATTTGCAAAGTCAGTATCCCTGATGATTCTAACAGAAACAGCAACCTAAATCTTGTGAAGTTAATCACTGCTTCTGAACAGAACACAAAATAACTTGCATTTTTAAGAAAAATGAAATGAGTGACTGATGGGAATCAGTTCCCCAAATATTCCCACATAAGCTGCAAATTCAGTGGGATCTGCACAAAATATCAGTATCTTCTATACAATTTTAAAGTGCAATTCATCCGTTTAAGAAAGTAATAAAATGTCAGCTGAACACAGTGACTCATAATCAAATAAAACATTCTCGACAGTCATTCACAGCAAAGCACAAAGCAGTGAAAATTTGTCCTTTCCATTTCCAGCTTGAATACATCCAGGGCAAGGTACAGGCGCTGCGCTGCCTAAAAACAAAGCTCTCTACGTACCTGACCACTAGAAGAAAATAAATAAAATTACACTTGAGAAGCTTGAAGAGTTCTTTGATCTCTTGATCAGAATCAGTACAGCTTTCAGCCTAGCAGGGTCACGTGGCAGTGTACTATCTCACAACGGTTCATTTTGCCAATGAACAAGTAAAAATCATGGATTTATTTCGGTCAATTCAGCATCTTTGTCACATGCAATTATTAGAAAACAGTCATTTTTATATATGAATACCAGTCTTGTGTTTCTTGGAAGACTTACTCAATTTTCCAAATCTGTAATGTTCAGATCTCTTTCAAAGTATTCTACTATTTCAGATTTCCATTTCCTACATCTTTTGCAGTTCCAACTTATTTACTGTGCACATGTATATCCACTTAAAAATCAACTTTATTTATCACCAAGGAATTATTTCACAGATGAAGAATTAAATCATCACCCTCTAAAATAATACTTTATTTCTAATACTAGATAGAATTAATATTTCAGTTAAAGTAGTATTGAAATATTTGCTATAGTAACAAGGAAGGGAAAATCTGCATGCCAGCAGTACCTGCAATGAAAATGTTCTTTCAGAGTCAATTTTCAGGCATTTGGAGGGCTGCGTGTGACACAACACTTGAGTAACACTTGTATGTAACACATGAATTCAGTCAGCAGTGAAATGCAAAAGATCCAGTAATATCAAAAGAAAAAAAAGCAGCTACTCCCTTGAAAGCTCTTGTAGCAACTGTAACAATGTGATTCTTTGCTACGCACAAATATGTACCAGGATCTAGGAAAACATCTAAATTTCTGTACATCATGTCATTAACTGGAACACCACTGCACGTGCAGGGACATAGGAACAGCACCAATGGCCTCGGGCAGATCTCTCCAATCTGCCCAAGAACAAGGGCCAAGAGAGACAACTAAAACACTGGAGATTTCAGCCAAAATAACAAAGATTTATATATCGCCAAAATCCAGAGAAGGGGCAAAAGCAATAAGCAAGGACTAATTTCAGTACAGCAGAACGCATGAAAGATTTATTGCTGAAGCAAAAGTCTGAAGATGAAGTTGTATGCAGCAGGAATAAAGGTTATATAGCACAGGACTGAAGCAAGACCTTTGTCAGACTAATGAACAAATTGGGAGGTGAAATTCTCAGAAAAAGCACTCCCCTCTCAAAGGACAGCCTCATTAAAATGAACATACCACAGGGAAAGGAAAACACTTCTTTTAAATCTTTTCTTTAAAAAAGCAAGTAAAAAGTAAATTAATGCAGCCAGTCAGCCCAGACTGCAGATGCCTGTAAATGCAAAGGGAGGTCTGGTAGCCATTGATAATCCCAAAATGGCTCAAATTCTGTCTGCAAGAAATTGTGCCTAGAGTGAGAATCTAGTCTCAAAATACCAAAAGAATACATAAAAACTGCAAAAAAAATTAAACCTGCCACATTTTAGAATCTCTTAAAATTCTGAAAGCAATAAAAAATGGGTTGAAGATGTGGGCACTTTAGAAGCAAAATCTCAGAACTAAGAGATACCTGAGCAGAATTCAAGACCAAATCAGCCAAGACCACTGAGCAGGTCTCCAAAAGGAAACAAAGTTCTATTCCTAAGTGTAAAGTTGTATTTGCTAATCATTTTCAAAGATTTATTATTTCAGTCTGGACAGGGCCTATGCTGCAGAAAGTTGTCAGCTGTCCTGGGGGATATAGGTCCACACTTCACTAAAATCTGACAGTATTACTTGAACCAGAACCAATGGTGGGCATACGCATGACCAGCACACTGGCAAGATTTTTATTCTGAGTCAACTAAATAGCTTGGGGAGTTTGTTTTGTGTGGTTTTTATTTTAAAAAGCAGTATCTGGCAAGGCTGGTTTTGCTAAAGCTGGAGCCCTCATCTATCCCACCTGGAGAGCTGCGTGCTCGGTGCAAACTACAACCTGCAGCTCTGCTCTGCTGCTGTTCTCCCACGGCCAGCACAGAGAACAGCCATGGAAGGCCATGTAACTGTATATGGATGTGCATAAAGCCAGAGATTACAGGTGGAAGCATTATTTCCAGATAATCCAGAAATCAAAGGGAGCTGAGGCCACATTTCTACTATAAGAAAGGCTCAAATTCTTACATGAACAAATTAATTTTTTCAAATCAGAATCTGCTAGAGCAGTAACTTACCACATCACACATGAATCATTTGCTCATGGCAAAGGCAAAAGCAAGATCCCTGAGGCTGAAAAACTTAGCCAGCATTAAAGAAAACAGTAGTAAGACTTAAGGATGTATTAGCCCACATCCAAGACACTCACATTTCTATTGCTTCTCTAATACATAATTATGGCTATGTAGGAGTAATGTTTAGCAATTCAAATATTGATTTAATTAATAATTTCTTCAAAGATCTATTTTAGATTAAACCAGTCAGGGCACTCATCGAATAAATAGCTGATTTTAGTGCCACCTGTGAGAATGCAGTAACATTTTAAAATTTAACAACCTGTAAGCGAAAAAACATTTACAACAGAAGGACCTCAGGTAGTTTAACTGGACATCGCCTGAAAAATCACATTGTTCTATTGCTACAAATGAAGCCAAAGCAACCACTAAGTGCATCAGAGTTTATAAACCAGGTACTTATGGATGTACAACTTTCAAAAATGCTATATAGAAAAATCCCAACAAAAATCAGAGATACAGAGGGCTTTGGAAATAATAGGCCTTGGATCTGAAGTTTTACTTAACTGAAGGACAGGCTGCAGGGCAGTTTACTGCTGTGTGCAGCTACCCAAGAGAGACGTATCATTCAGCTGTGCTTGAACTACACAGGAAAACGCTACACAGAGAATAAATTAAATTATAGAGTTACCAGATCAGATGCTAGCTAGCCTTGAAATCATCTTCCCTCAGAACACAACTTAAAAGAATCCTAGTGTTCCATAGGTGGGAAAAGAGAACAGTTAACTTGGACACTGCTGTTATTTTCTTAATGAAACACCTTGTTTTCAAACTGTGACTCATGAGGAGCCTTCCTACTACCCACATTGGCAAGCCTCTTTATTGCCTAGCACTATCAGCACAGGGAGCAATTGAAATCCAGGTACATCTCTGTGAGTTACAGGTCACTGCCAAAACTGAGGCCTTTTTAGCTTGGTAGGTAACCATTTAAATATTCTTGGTTTTAATTGTAGTCAGATAATTTTTTAATTTGAGGGGGTGGTTGCTTTTTTGGCTTGTTTTGTGGGTTTGTTGGCTTTTTGGCTGGGTTTTTTTTCATGAAATGGAACTGTCTGAACTGTGCCCTGAGCAGGGCCAAGAGGCAAAGCTCAGGAGGGAGTTTGCTCCCTTGCACCAGCTCATCTAGAGAGATGCAGGCGGGTACTGGTAGCGCTCCTGGAGCCCACTGCACGTCCAACTGCCCTCCACAACAGGGAGGACAGCTTGTCTCCCTGTTCCACATGAATATCTGACAGCAGGAGTTCGCGGAGTGCCTGGAACGAGCACCCGTAAGGAGTCCTGTGAAGGGAGGACTGATTCTGCCTTCTGACTAATCTGCATTTCAAAGATGCCTCAGCTCTATCTCAGTTTGCTACAGCTCCTCATCCACAAGGCGTAAGGGCATCCTATGCATTAGTGCAGGTAGAAACATAACCACTTCGAGAGGCAGTTGAACTGAATTATTTTTTGCAGACCCAAAAATAAAACCAATCTGTTATTATGAACCTTTATTAAGTGGCTCACATTTCAGTATAAATCACACTAAAAAGATTTTTAAAAAAGATATTTACACTACAGTGCTGACACATTTAAAATGAAAAAATTGGTATAAATAAGCTCTATGGAAAAGCCTGGAATTGTCAAAAAGAATTCTGGCTCATCTTACAAAAAATATATATGTTAAATGTCAGCTCTACTCTAAAACCTTCAACTCAAAATTATTTAAAGACCTCTTTATGTTAAACCTGCAGTGTTTACAGTGCATCTGGCCCTAAGTGCTTTGATACTTCACAGTTATGGACAGGCACTGAGGAATGTTACAAAGCTACATAACTATTTTCTGTAACAGATGCGAAGACAAGTCACAAACTTGCCTCACAATTTATGATCTTTACATTATTACATCATTAAGTTTAAAAAGGAATTTAAAACCATATATACAAATTTAGCACAAAAAATCATCCTCTCTTTGTCCATGCAATTTTGGATATGATGAACTATGTTGTCTTGTATCATCTGGATGTACGTGACCTCCAGAGCCCAACTTGCCTTCTAAGTCCTTGTTACCAGGTTCAAATTTAGAATCCATTTCCAACTTCAGTGACGTCAACTCAACGTGATCCAGCCTAGCCTGAACATTCTGTCCCCCGACGTCATTAGGTGTCACTGTCTTTTCAGCAAGATCAACATTCATGGGTTCTTCTTTTACTCGGAAAGATGCAAGAGGTTCATGTTTTATCGGCAAAAATTCCTGCTGCAGGTACTTGGTCTGCAGAGCATCTGAAAATTTGGTGTCTTCGGAGGTATCTTTGCTCATGGTACAAATTCTGTCAGTCTGAAGTCCAACAACCGAAGACTTGGGGTCTGCAGAGGTCCCTGCTTCAACAGTACTTGTGTTTTGACAGAGTTCTTCCTCTGAATGGTAGAGCTTGAGCCGGATGTGCCAAGCCAAACTACACACAGCTGAAACTGTTTTGAACTGGTGCACAACATTCCTCGGTATGAAATAAATGTCATTATCAAATAACTGGATTCTGGCATATCGAATGCCTTCCCTTCGCAGCTGATTAAGTTTTGCATCATCAACCCACTGGACACACTGCAGGGAAAAGGTGGGGGAAAGGTGAAAACTCTGACTTAGTACTCAGAGGACACTGACCATTAGTTCTTAGCATGCTTACCTGCGAGAGTGGAGGCTCATGCAAGTCTAACTGCATTCGCTGAACTACCTCCAGGAAGTCCTCAGCATGAAAACAAATTACATCTTTGGTTATACGAGGCTGCTCAGACCTACAGAAGAGTAAGAAATGCACAGTCAGAGGCTGAAACTAACATGCTACAGAAAATAACAAAAAGTCTGCAAGCAAAGACAGAGCAAATCGTTTAGCTTAAAAAACTCAACTCCAGCATAACCTACGTTTTTTAAAGAAAAACATTGATGAAAACAGTTAATTCTGAAACACAACCTCATTAAACTGGTTAAACAAATTACAATTCCTTTATAAGTGGAAGTAAAGGCAGCAATAAAAGGCCAACAAAACACGGTATTTTTCATTTCTATTTTTACCTGACCTCTAGTCTGCCTTGATGCTGAAAGACAGCTGCCCCAGATACACTGGGCTTACTCTGTCAGCACTCCAACATGATGCACCTATCAGGTACCTGAGCACGCAGCAATCTGACTGTGGCAACAACTGCTTGGCATCTCAGCCTCAAACACCTTGCTCAGAGTTAGGAGTAAAAGCTGAACCTATATTAAGCTGCCATAATGCCAGTAATCAGCCAATACTGGCATCCTCCACAAAATATCCCTTAAAAATACATCCCTGTTTATGCTCACTAGAGAGAGAGCTACACAAGAGCAAAGTCTGAATTAGGCTTTGTCTCCAAATTGTTAGGAGAAACATCTCTATCTCCAAAGCACCTCTCCCAAAGAAATGCACACCATTTATACAGTTACTCTGGAGACATTACCTAGAATCAGCTAACAAAAGGCAAAAACAGCTACAATCCTTATCACCTCCTGATCTTAAGCCCAAACTCTGTTCCTCACTGAAAACATGTAAAAAAAATAAAACCAAGCTCCACATATTTGCTTTTGAAGGATGTTTGCATTCTAAAAGGCTTTTTTTAATTTAAATTTGATGATACGAAGATTTAATTTATAAATAATAAAGCTCACATTGGAGTTAGTTTTGCAAGGACAGTTTCTCAGGCAGGAAGAACCTGGCTGATGATTGCTACCCCTCCTCCTCTGGAGTCCCCCGGGGCTGACGGAGTGCAGCACCTCCTCCGCCCACAGTGGGCACAGGCTGCGCATGCAGGCGCTCCCCATTCATCCAGGGACTGAAACCAGGGATCAGAACCACGATCCACTGCTGTCCTCCTGCCTCTCCCACCTGCAGCGCTGGGCTGGCTCCTGCCACCCCCTCCAGTGCATCTCCCACCCCACTGCCACCCCTCCAAAACCAGGGCACAAGTCAGACCGAGAAGGCCTGGGGAGCAGCCGATGCAGCAGAGCTGATACATTTCAGAAGCTAATAGATGTTCGAGTGCTCTTTTTAAAAAGCAAGATGAACACCTATTTTCACATAAAGAGATATATATGCCCTGGTACTACTGTTCTAGGAAGCTGGTAATGATGTACAGTTCATTCAGGCTTTTTAAACAGAGCAGACATGTTTATTTTATTTAGGTCATGACCTCAATAAAAATAATCAGTCTGAGGTTATTTTCAGGAGAAAAAAAAAATCCCATATCAACTGCTGAAAGTATGGTAGGGAGAATTTTCAGACCACATATTTTACTTTCAATTTTACAATGATTAAAATGTGTCTCTTTATTTTGATCTATATACTCCTGAAGAGGATTTAAACACTGAAAGCAAAAAGTTTCAGAAAGACTTCTTATCAGTGGTGTTAAAAGTATTAACTACATTAATCTACCTTTTAAAATGCAGGTATTTATTTTTAAAATAAGAATTTGCGTTTGGAGTCACCAGTATTTGTAAATTAAGTTAAAAATTAAAATTGATTGAAAAGAATATTTTGCACACTAAGAGAACTTCAATTCAGATCAATGTGTTTTCCCAGCAGTGTCTATTCTGGTTTATGCACTGTCATTCCTAGTCTCAGTCCATATATATCTGTTCAAGAGAAAGGATCACCAACTCTGTGCTGCAATTCTGTCACAATACACAACGTTCCTTTTGCAAATAACTGAAAAAATATACTGTCAGATAATTTTAAATTCTGCACTTGCAGATTCTATCTTTAGCACAACTTTGAGAAAATATTTTGCAAAACCTTTAATTTAGAGGGTATCATGTACCTACCCCCAAGCAAAACTGTAGTACAGAAGTTCAGTTAATGTCCAAAAAGACATTAAATGAAAACAGAATGTAAGATAACTTCAGAAAAACCCATTTAAGCCTCCACTAGAGAACTCCTAGAACTGGTTTTGGCAGTATTTCTTCCCCTTAACCTCCTTCTTCAAAAGGACTGGATTCTTTTTGCTGTAACTTTCCAAAACAGATTCAGGACTAGAGGTTTTACCATTAATATTTCTGGCCTCATGCATAAACTCTGGCAATATATAAGAAATTCCTATGAACATACAGAGAAGCACAACTTCAGTCACTACATCACAAGCTTGAAAGCTGCTTGCTGAAGGACAGGTTTCATTTTGCCAGCAACAATGCTACGGAGTGCTTTTTGCTGTCTCTGTAAAAACCCACCCACACTTCCCATGTAAAAATCTTCTAAACTTCCATCATTTAAAATTTCACAGGCATTTCCGAAGTTCTAAAGCTTACTTGGTATCATCTATGACAATGGCATTAAGTAATCAGCATGATCACACCTGCATTTATCAGATTTCAGTGCAATCCTTAAAATGTTTGCTAGCAATCATCAGAGTTCTTCTGTAAACTGGAAATACTCAAAGCAATAAAAAAATATCATAATACAGTAATTTTACAAAATACCTCAAATCAAGGTTTTGTCACACTTGGGAAAGGAAAAAAGAATCTTCCTCTTCTTCAAAATACTATGTTTAATTTCCATTTCTGTCCTCTAGCACCATAACCTGCTTTTTACCTTTAAACAGTTCTGTTCCTGTCTGTTCTGAAAGACACCATTTATCCCACCTAGCATTAACATTCATCCCTATCAGCTAGGAAATAAATCCCACTTTCTTTCAATCTACAGCAATTTGTAAAGCTTTTTTTGCACTCTCAATCCATTTTTATGGATTTAGTTCAGGCAGCCCAGGAATTTCTTTATTTTCTCCTCACAGAAAGCATTATTTTTATATACATTATCTCATCACTAGAAAATGTCCATTTTTACTGCCACAGTGCCTTAATCATCCCAGAATATCTCCAGCTTTTCAGGTTTGTTCAACTACTCAAACAGATTAAAAAAAGAAACAAAACTGAACAAAAATCAAAACTAGATTTTTCAAAATTTCCATTCATGTTGTTTCCTTTAAAATAAATCCACTCACAGACTGCAAATTATAGCAAAACTAATACCTGAAATTATTTTAATGTGCTACATTAATCAATGACGCTTCATTATCATAAGCACTGATTAGTTCTCGTCATGTAAGTACCCTGAAATGGCTTTTCAAAATTACACAGAAGTGGAAACGGAAAGCAGGAATTATCTTTTAGGCCAAATCGAGCCTGAAATACATAACTTTTATTGTGTTGCTTGTGTTGTACATTTTACTCCTCTCCATATATCAGTCACAAATTTTTTATTCTGAATTAAAAGATACATTTTCAGTCCTTACACTGAAGTGAAATGCTGGGGTTTTTTTCTTTTATTCCCCAAACCAAAGTACTTTCAAGTATGCTATAAAGCTAGAGGACAAGAATGGGAAGCTCCCCCACACTTAAATTATTGTCAATTTAAATTCTTAATCTCCAGAGACATCCAAGTTTGGGGAGTGGCGTTTTGCTTGGTTTCTCTACTTCCTTTGCAAGTCCTTCTCTCAAATGTGCAAAGTGTAATCTAAAATATTCAGACCTACACAGTTATCTCAGCTCTTGCCCTGCTACCCTGCTCGAGTCTTAATTCACCCCAACACCTCAGTCAGAGCAAGCAGGAAGTTGAAGGCTCCCACTGTCATCGACCTGAAGAGGAAGGAAACTGAAAACCTCAGAGCCCAAGAGACAAACACATTATCATCTGAACAATCCAGTTCTTCCCCAATGACAATTATTCCACTTCCTGTGTCAGTGAACTCATGTACTGTAACACAAATTCACATAATTTCATCCAAAGGGAATTCACTCCTCCAATAGCTAGACAGACACAAATTTGGAGCAAAAAGTATTTATAGTGCTTACATATGCAAAGGTAACCTCCAAAACTAACGTCATTCTCCAAGGTCTGAAGATCCTGAAAAACGACTCTTAGATCTGGACCAGGAAGCCCATATAACCACAGATGGGCTTTTTATTTGGTTAACATGTAAACAAGCTTCAAATGAGGCACACTGCACTTCCTGAATCTCATACAGGAATTCCAAAGACAGACACGAAAAAATATCACACAACTTCCAGCAAGATTCTTCCCAGGTGAGCTACCATAAATAAATCAGGGTTATAACAGCCATGACTTGGGAAGCAGAAGCCTAAGAATTGTGCTTATCTCCAGACAACACAGAGAACTGCCAGGAGGTCTCCATGTGCACCTGTGCAGCAGTAACAGCTCAGTCGCTATGCACCACTTTAAGCAAAACGAACTGTGAAGTGTTTTTACATCTAACATGACCTCGGTTACAGCAACTCTATTATAGCTACTGAACTGTCACTGCAAGGTACCCTTCTGGTTTCACCACACAGCAAAACCATACGCAAGCTAGCAGAGGGCAGACAAACACCTAATGCTCAGCCAGACTATGAAGTGTTCATTAAATCTTTAATCCTAGATTAACCTATTCTGCACTCCCTCCCAATTATAAGCGGCAATTCAGGCAAACATTTTTCAGACACCTAGGTGAAGCCAATCAACACCTACCACTCCCCACAGTGCACAGCCTTCAACACTCCCACAGCAGCTGTGGTCTGTCGCTCAAAACCTTGTCCTATGTGATCCGCATGGGCTCGGGTCCGGTCTTCAAATAGCATTTCACGGGGTTCACTGGTTCGAGGTAGGTACTGCAAGTTTTTTATTTCATTGGTAGTTCTGCATAAGAAAAACAGTAACAGCGATACAGAAATTTCTCTGAATTATCTCATTTCCATCATAGCCAACAGGACTGTGAGGAACAATCCCTTCAGTGAGAGCAAGAGTCAAACAAGGTAAACAGTAACATTTAGGTCAAATAAATATGTAATGAGCTATGCAAAAAATCCCCGAAGGTCATAACACATCCACTCACTTGTAACAACAAGGGTATCAATTCCAGTCTCATGGCACGTATCAGTAATTGCATGCGTGTACACATTTTCCTTAAGTTATCACCTTAAATTTCTACTAAAGCCCCAAAGAGGACCAGCACCTTACTTGGCTAGACAGTAAAAATTAAAACAAAAAAATTCTGGATTCTTACATAACAAAACAACAGAAAAGTTTATTTGGAGATGAAGAGTTACAGAAATTTATATTAACATACAGTATCAAAGAGTAAAAGGTTTGGGATAAAATGAATTTCTAAAGAAAAAATACTAACCAGACATTTACCAGTTAAAATAATTCAACTTACCTCTTCCTTTTGAAAGGTGACTTTGGCATGTCAGCCACAGGGATCATCTGTTCTCCTGGACGTACCCACATAATGGGACCATCATCACTGTCTTTACGACTCTCTAATTTTAAACTAGAAAGTGTTCCCCATGGCAGTGTACACTAATGGGAAATACAAGCCACAATTTTGAAGTGAGTTACTTCAATAAACTTGTTAAAAGCAGCTTTTATCTCTCACGATGAAAACATGTATTAGAACACTCATAATATCACATACTCTCACTTTATTGTAACAGCGCTAGACAGCATGTTGTCCCCCTTCTCCCAGCCCATTTCCTTCTGTCCTTACTTTTAAGAAGGGTGATTCTTCCAACATATCAAGGAATTCAGGGAAGTAATCCCCCACTTCCTCATCAACTGCTCCAACCAGGCTGATCTGTCTCATTGGGCCAGCTCTATACGTACCATGAGAGTATGTTCTTTTTACCTACAAGTAGAATATGACAACAAAAATTATACCAAGTCGTCTACTGTGCAATATCTACATTCAGTGAACACCTTTAATCTCTATGCTTGTGCTTTCTGACATTAGTCTTTCAGCCTTCTGCGTACTTAACATCATTATGAAGTCAATTACTACAAACTCAAAGACAGAAGATCTTACTAAACATCCATGACAATTTGTGTTTTATTTTAACAGCTGAAGGTAAACTGAAGTAATTATTTATTGCCTTTCAAGAAGATAAAATTCCAAAACAGTAACTGTATAAAGATATCAATGCATGTTCTGCTCTGTAACTAGTCAATAAGGATTCTTACCTGGATTATTTAAGTTTAGCTGAATTTCTACCTTTTTCCTGCAACAGGCAGGACTCTGAATTACAAGTAATTTAACGCTTAACATTTCCTATGCTAATCATCCTCTCCAGTATGGTCTCTGTGCAAGCACATTAACTGGAGCAAATTACAACAGTGAACATAAGGCTTATAAAGAGTTTGTACAGAAAGCGAGACAATGATAGTCACTCCATTTTTGCTATGCTGTGTTAGCATATCTTGTGCTCCCTTCAGACTTTAAGAGCTGTAACATTCACCTCTCATAAGAAATCTTTTACTGTGAAATTTGAACAGAAACACGTATTAAGTTTTTTTTCAACAATCAGATCTGTTGTGATAGATCATCAAAATACTCAGGGCATGAGATTGATGAGGATCACATCCACTTAAGCTTCTGAACTCCTATTTAACAGGCTGAAAGACAGGGTGACATTATGAGATGAAATGTGAAGAGATCAGAACAGAGGAAAGAGCAGATGGATTACTGCACACACCAAGTATGGCACCTCTACACATTCTGCATCCAAAGCAAAAAAAAGAAAAACAGTGCAAGGGAAACAGTTAATGAAATACTGCTTAGCTATGGTCCTCACCCCATCAGACCATTAACATTCCTAGTAGTTATTGCAGTACAGAGGAGAATTAACAGCAGTTCCTGAAAATAAAACATGGAACAACACTGTGCCCTTCTGAGAAACTCAACTGATGTAACCAGATCTTTGCAGAAATGCAGAATCAAACACTGTTCAGATCACCACTCATTCCTCCCAGCAAATGGAGGAACGGCTGAATGTAGCATTTTACAAAGTGTCTTAGCTAATGCTACAGCAAGCCATCACAGACACACTGAAAAGAATAGTCCAGTAATATTTCCCTATTCCTCAAATCCTTAGTCATACATTCCTGCAGGGCTTTTTGCAGAGACAGCTGGTGATTTTGTGATAAGATATCACAAAACATTCATTTCTGCTAAATCAGCATCAGCTCAGTCCTCAGCTATATCTGCACTGGCACAAAGCATCAGGAGCTTGTGCAAGTACAGCAGTGAGCAAGGAAGAAACCTAACCCCCCTTTCTGAAGCTACAGACACCCACAAATCTGTGACACTTTATTAAAAAGCCTAACATGCAAAAGGATGTTTCTTCCACTGACATAAGTAGCTTAGTATTCCACCACTCCAACCCAGGATATTAAGTTGCTGTTTGCATCTATATCCCTGATTAAAGAGAACCATTTTTCTGCCTTTTTCCATGCTTCCTTCTGCTACCTACTACCACTCTCCCAAGTAACACATCCTAAGACGAGAGAAAATGGCCTGAAGTTGTGCCAAGGGAGGTTTAGATTAGATATTTTAAAAATTTCTTCACCAAAAAGGTTCTCAAGCACTAGAACGAGTTGCCCAGGGAAACAATGGAGTCACCATCCCTGGGGGTATTTAAAAGACAGTAGATGTGGAATTTAAGGACATGGTTTAGTGATGGATTTGGCAAGACTAAGTTAACAGTTGTACTCTTCGAAAGGTCTTAAAGGTCTTTTCATCCTAAATCATTATATGATTCATATAACATATGATAAACTGGTTGTGAAACTACTCCAAGTGAAAACTCTAAAAATTCTCCTAAAAATATTAGCTTAAAGCTTGGAAAAGCTGTGAAGCTTCCAGCTGGATCAACCCACCCATTTGGCTTATACACCACTAGGTGTTGGTAATGAAGCATAAAGTCAGTAAAGTATTTAGCTGCAGCATAATGCTTGCATTAAGTAACACCAATTAAGAAATTTTTCATTTGTTCCCAAAAAAGGACCATGCCACTGAAAGTTAAAAGTGAAAAAAGAACACAACTTTTTCAAGCATTGTTTGTCCAACCCCTTTCACCCCCAGCTCTCCTGTTCAACGACCCTTCCCTTGATCACGAGGCAGTACAATCACTTCTCAAGATCCAGCTTAGGAGAAGAAACACCAACATGAATTCTAAAATAATGTCAAAGTTACAAACGATGAGTGGTTTCTTCTGGGACCATCCTGAGAATCACGTCATTGCAAATACAGAATGAAATGTTTGAGTGATTAAGAACTCTGTGGTGGCTTAACCCCAGGCAGCAGACACTGATCTTACAACGCCTGCTCACGTGAGACATGGGAGAGAAGAGGAAAAGCAAGGAAATATATGGGTCCAAATAAATACAGTTCATTCAGCGAAGAGGAAACTGAAGAAAAAAACCCACCAAGAGGTGTTTTCCACCACTCACCAACCCCCACAAGCAGACTGATGCCCCAGCAGTCCCCAGACAACAGGCACGTTCCAGCCAACCATCAGTCCCGCCAGGATGTTTTGCTGAGCATGATGTTACATGGCACAGAATCTCCCACAATATCACTCAACTGGGACCAGCTGTCCCAACCGTGTCCCCTCCCAGCTTCTTGCCCACCCCAGCCTACTCACCAGGGGGGTCGTGGAAGCCTTGACACACTGATGCTCAGCAAGAGCCAAAACACCAGTGTGTTACCAACAGTTTTAGTCACAAACCCAAAACGCAGTCCAGAAAGAAAATTAACCCATCCAGACTCAGTATAAACAGGGAGTAAATCCATGCTGGTGACCAAAGGGGAAGATTTGCTCTCTCTTTTCCTTTCCTTCCTAATAGCATTAGGTCCTCTGAAGATGGACAGGGAGCAAGCCTAGGGAACCGATCTGAATTTAATCCAGGAATTACCTAAAAAATCTATCTATTTTAGAAAATAATAAAAATTAAATAAAGACACAGGCCATAAATACTAATACCTGGCCAGAAAGAACAAGAGAGAGTTTGAAAGATGAAGCAGCTGTGGGCAGTGAAAAGCAACTCCCATCATATCTCTTCGCTGAACTGGGTTGGTGCATCCTAAGGTCTAGTCTTAGAGCAGAGGTTGATGCTTGAACTACACTACCTTAGATCAGGTTGAAGACTTAAGACAAGCACGTACAAAAAGGTGAGGTCATTCTCAGTGGGGAGAACCAGCTAACTTTCACTCCCTCCCAACTTAGACTGCTACTAAGTAACAGTGCGAAAACACCAAAACCTCCCATTGACATTTGACTGATTACAAACAAAATTAATCCTAATAAAGACAACAACCAAATAAATATAACCTATGCCATATTAGACAACAGCAACATTTTCCCTTTCTTTTACTGTCAGTATCCTTTGGGTGGTTTGTTCATAGGAAGAGAAGTAGATTCCTCTATGTATTTCTAAACACGCAAAAACAATAGTGATGTACTAAAACCAGTACTTACTCATCACATTCTATATTAAATAATGCACTCACCTCTAATGAAGTATTAAATATATGAAGTATTATGTATATATACCTTCTACAAAGTAACCTTCAGGGATGTAATTTCACAGCTTACAGTGTGACTAGGTTTTTAGAATTTCACAGACTTGCTCAAAACTGGAACAATTTAAATCCCTAACAAAAGGAGGAATCAATGACATGCTGCTCTTCTAACACATGGTCAGGATTGAACACACACACAAATCACCAAGTATATGCAGTATAATACCACAGACAGGTATAAAATAGAAACATATAAAATAATAAAAATGACATCCTGACTTCTTTCTTCTCATGTACCTTACATTTGAAGTTTGTCACCTAAAAACTCATAAAAGGAGACTGTGTTATTCTCTTTCATGACAGTAATGGAAAATTATGACAGTAAAACGACCACTAAATCCACAATTAGTAAAACTTGAGAATTATCTGTTTCTGTGACTCATATGGCCTCAACTGATTTTTAATGCAATAGCAAATATTTTGACAGAAATGTCTTGGTGTCTAACAAGAATCTGAAGCCTAAATGTGAAAATACACACATACAGAGACACATATATAAAAATAACCAAAAATATATTTGAGCATTATCATCCTACAAATGGAAACATTTTAGACAATATATGTTCAAGTTGTTTCCATTTTGTGTTTGAATAAGTCACAAAGTGGAAGGAACAATCCAGAAAAACCATGCATTTCAAGACAGGAATTTAAAAAATGCAAACTGGGGCAAGTAACAATTGAATTCCTATTTTTGATATAGTAGGCTGTGGTTTGTTGTGGGGTTTGGGTTTTTTTCCAGTTGAGATTTTGTAATTAATTTAAAGGTTTAAATTTATTTCAATTTTTCACCTTTAAAACCAAGGAGGTCTGAAAAAACAGTCCTCAGAGGAAAAAAATAGCCAACAACAAACAAAAATATTATCCAGCAACCCAAAATAATTTCAAGAAACCCATAAAGTCCCACCAGAGATCAACAAAAAACCCCAAAGACATTATATCACCTAAGAATATGCAAGGACATTGAGGGAATAGAGGGGTTTGCTACACAAGTGCACAAGCAATGCACTTACACACTGGTATCTCAGAATGCAAAACATTTAATTTCACACTTGGTGTTATCTCAAATGCTACAGTCATGAATAGGCCATTACCAATCCTGCTAATTTGATACATTTCAATAAAGTGCCCAAATGGTTTTCTGTTCCTTGCCAACTTTTTTCAAATCCTTAAATGCTTCCTTGTATTTCCAGTTTCAAATGGGAACCAACACTGAACAAATATTCATCAAAATTGCTCTGATTTTACAAATACTCATTAATCTGTTTGGTCGCTCTTTATTATTAAACCACACGTACCTCATACTCCTTCCTTTACCTTTTTTTTTTTCCTTTTTTACATCAGGGTTTTGGTATCAGAATGGGATGTCTTGACAGCTCTGTCATTACTCAATTGTCCTTAAAATCTTAATTTCAACAAATAATATTTCCCAACTGGAAGTTTCTGGAAATACAATCCCAAGATTTTTACTGCATTTTTAGTTTCATCAGCATCCTTTTACCACTGTAGTTCATTTACCACCTGACATGTTTCATCCTGCAGCTGAAATCCTCAACTAATACCATGGATGGACAGAGATTTTTAAAAGCAAAATGACTTCGCTTTTATTCTGAATTCCAGTGACACAAAAACAGTGAAGCAGTTGACATAGAATTTTTAAAAATAAATAAAAAATTAGGGATAGCATCAATTGGATACCTTCATGAAAAATGACGTGGCAAAAGCAAAGTAACTACTATTGCTGTTGTAGCTCAGGCAGATCCATCACAGGGCCAGTCTCAGATCCTGTCCGAGCTGCCAATACAAACCTCTAGGGTTTTATTTAGGTTTGGGTTTTGTCAATACAGAGTATGTGACTAAAAAGAGTAGTACAAGACTGTCATCGCACATTTATTGGATGAAACTATCAAGAAGAAATCCAGACAGGTAATTGTTTTCTAAGTGGAAAACAAATGAGCACGTTGCAGATTTCTAATGTCATTCCCTGCGAACTCATTCTTTGTTCAATGGTATTCAGTAAGTGAAAACTTCTTGTGCTTCAAGACAGTATGTTGCCATCATCTATCAGAAAGTCTCATAAATATAGTCTTACAGATTAGTTTTTAAAACATGAATTTTTTTTTAGATTTTTTAGATAATCTTTTTTAAGATTAATAAGGTTTTTCAAAAGAATCAATATTTTTTGGATTAAAAAAAAAGAGAATGAGGCAATATGTTTGCTTTAACAGACATAAAATTTAATTTTTCACCACCCAGAAGGAGAAAACAAAAGTAGGCTTTATTTTGCAGGACTCGTAACAGCAAGCAGTTGCTACAAAATGTTACATCTTTTTAATAACTAACCAAACATTTGACCAGCTTAAAAGCAAGCAGCAAATTTTATTGAAAACAAAGATTGTGCTCCTCTGCTCTGGTGAGACTCGACCTGCAGTGCTGCATCCAGCTCTGGGGCCCCAGCACAAGAAGGGCATCAACCTGTTGGAGCAAGTCCAGATGAAGGCCATGAAGATGATGAGAGGGCTGAAGCACGTCTCCTATGAAGACAGACTCTTCACAGACAGATTAGACTTGTTCAGCCTGGGGAAGAGGCTCCAGGGAGACCTGAGAGCAACCTTCAAGTACCCAAAGGGAACTACAAGAGAGCTGGAGAAGGATAGTGTACAAGGGAATGTAGTGACAGGACAAGGGGGAATGGCTTCAGACTGAAAGACGGTAAGTTTAGATACTATAAAGAATTTCTTTGGTGTGAGGGCGGTGAGGCACCGGAACAGGTTGCCCAGAAAAGCTATGGATGCCCCATCCCTGGAACTGTTCAAGGCCTGGCTGGATGGGGCTCTGAGCAACCTGGTCTAGTGGAAGGTATTCCTGCCCATGGCAGGTGGTTGCAACTAGATGGTCCTTAGGGTCTCTTNAGCTCTGGGGCCCCAGCACAAGAAGGGCATCAACCTGTTGGAGCAAGTCCAGATGAAGGCCATGAAGATGATGAGAGGGCTGAAGCACGTCTCCTATGAAGACAGACTCTTCACAGACAGATTAGACTTGTTCAGCCTGGGGAAGAGGCTCCAGGGAGACCTGAGAGCAACCTTCAAGTACCCAAAGGGAACTACAAGAGAGCTGGAGAAGGATAGTGTACAAGGGAATGTAGTGACAGGACAAGGGGGAATGGCTTCAGACTGAAAGACGGTAAGTTTAGATACTATAAAGAATTTCTTTGGTGTGAGGGCGGTGAGGCACCGGAACAGGTTGCCCAGAAAAGCTATGGATGCCCCATCCCTGGAACTGTTCAAGGCCTGGCTGGATGGGGCTCTGAGCAACCTGGTCTAGTGGAAGGTATTCCTGCCCATGGCAGGTGGTTGCAACTAGATGGTCCTTAGGGTCTCTTCCAACACAAACCACACCATGATTCTAACTCAAAACCACAAAATGAGTTCTTCAAATCTTGAAGACAGTAACACGGCATCTCAAAAGAAATAGGTGTCAAGAGAAGACAGAGGAGCTAGAGACTTTTAGCCTAATTCCAATTTCCAGAAAAGAACATTTAGCTGGATACCACTACCAACTAACTAGAAAATAAAATAGTAAGAACTAATAAACATGGTCACGTGAAAAAAAAAAA
>VYZQ01051153.1:50157-68773 GCA_013400655.1 Mystacornis crossleyi
TTCTCCTTTTTATAATACTTGTTTAGATCTTTTCAAATACTTGTATTTGTCAGACTGATTACATGTGCTACATGAGCTCTGAGAAACCACTGAAGAACCTCTTGTAACAAAGTGAGTTTCATTTTAGTGTTTTAGTTAAAATTAGCAAAGGAATACCCAAGTTTCTTAAAGCTGATGAAGTCCAAGACACATAACTCAAAACAGATTTGATAAACTCAACTTCCTACTTAGACCTCAGAAAACAACTCGTTCCTCAACTGATGCTATACAACGACCACTAGACATTGCTCAGGCTGCTCAGGACAAGGAACACCACAGCACAAAGCTTGGGCAATGTAGGAACAGAAAACTAAATACTTTTAAGGTTTCATCAAAATATACTGCAACAGGATATAAGAATCCCTTTAAAAGATTCACAAAGAACTTAGTGAGACAGGAGAATGTTCTCAATCTGCACAAATCGTAACAAGTCAGAACAGAGAATACAAAGCTAACAAAACATTTCAACTGGAGCAGACCACATGAAAAAAAAAACCAAAATAAACAGCCAAAGTAAGACAAAAACAAGAAAATCATAAGTAAAAACAGAATCAATAACTAGGTAACCAAGATACTGACTTAATATTTCAGGAAACAGGAATGCTGCACAGAAGATGATTTAAATCTGATGTTTGCCTGTACTTGTTATTTCTACACCATATACCCCTTAGTCAGCAAAAATACAAGGAGACAAGCATTTTCTGTCAAGCAACCAAATTGAGAAGTGATAAAATGCCATGAAAACTAAGGAAAAAAATGAGGGAACGCAAAGGAAAAGAAGATATCAGAATGAAACCTTCAGCCAAGTAAAATATAGCTTAGAAGACAGACCATGGAGCTGATCAGCTGAATGCTGTAATAATACAGTTCGGCTTCTTTCATCTACCACAGCCTCTCTCTGTTCCTCCTTCACTTACACATAAATGGGGAATTATGATTTCAACCCCAACAAACACAGGACTGGTTTAACTACAGATATTAATGTTACTATTGTAATACCAATTAAATCTAGCCTTTTAATAAAATAATTCTACTATAATTCACAACAATAAAATTTGGGCTTTTCTAAACTATTTCTTTGGGGCAGGTACTAGCACACAGCTATGCCTGTGTTAATACTATTCAAGACAACCTGATTTCAGGAACATACTTACAAGGACAGATCCAGGTTTCTTATACAAAATGGCCAAAGACGGAGCAGCTCTGCAGAAGTGCCCATAATATGTTCCATGATTTTTATTACTAATGATTGAGTGTACATAATCAAGAAAAACATGGAATGTTTTTATACTGCCATGGAATATGAATATTCTGTGACTGTAGTTCACAGAATATTCATATTCCATGGCAGTAGATATTTTCTCAGCCAGCACTGCAAATGTTCTCTTGCAGCAACATTTTAGTTCTGCATATCTTTGTGGATAACACACCTGAAATTTGTCAATACATCCAAGTGTTCTATGCAAATGTTTATGCAGCCAAAGGAAAAAAAAAGCATGTTTTTCATGAAAAAGATGACAATGTAACTTACACTTGAACTCCTTGCAATTGTCTCAAAAGTGAAGACTAAAACAGTTTAAAGCTGACCCATACAACATCTAAATTCACAAATAAGGGAGTTAAAAGGGTAATCGTGAGATAAAGTTGCTATAATTAAAAACAGGATTGAGTTTCTTCGTAAGTCGTTTCATACCCACTGTAGGGGCTTTTTGCAATAACCTCATCATCAAGGTAAAAATGGGACAGAGGTTTTTCTTCCTGAAAACCAGTACCACTAAGTAATTTCTGTGCAACAGAAATGTATTTTCTACAGCAAGTTAATAAACAGCACAGGTGATGTTTAATCAGTAGCTGTTGTTAAGAGAGTATACAGTCACTTCTCTCCAAAATATTTAAAATAAAAAAATACTCAAAAGCTGCCAGTCAGTCTGCCCTTTAACTTAAGAGCTTTCCAGAGAACCCAACTAAGCGAGGAGAAACGCAAAGGGCTAAGGACCAAATCAGTAGCCATATTAACCTCCAAGTTCTCCTTAAAGGACAGATTTAGGAAACTCAAACTACAAATGTAGCTAGTTTAACTGAGCCCTACACAAGTTTTTATGTATAACACTGTATTAAAGCATTTCAGTTTTATGACAAAGTTCATACAGATAAACTACAGTTCAGACACCCAGAAAATCACAGCTAAACCATTTTAACGCTCCAAAACTCATGGTTAAACTTCAGCTACAGACACAAATCCAAAGAAACCTACAAACAAAAGCATGCGACCACCTCCCCTCCCCCAAAAAATCCAATTTTATGTCTCAGTTAACAATTTTGTCTCTTCTCATCTTCAATACTGCAGAACTGACTTAAAGAAATCCCTTGTTTCTGTGTCACCCATATAGCACAGTTAAGAGCAACTACTCTAAAAAAAAAAAACCATTCACAGTTGTTTGAAACAATTATATGACTTTAGAAAGTAAAATGCATAACCTCTTACCTGAGCATGAAAATTTGACATAGTCGTTGTCTCTATATCTTTCTTTCCCAAAATCTCCATTTTCACTGGTGAATTGGGAAAATTAAATGAAAAGTAGTCTAAAAAGTCAGGTAAATAAGTAGCTGCCCCATGAACAATACCCATTACATAGTAAGCTGCACAGTTTTCATTTTCACTAAACACCAGACCCACAAACTCTTCTGCAAATCTCTCCATCTCCACAGGAGACAAGTGGGAGAGTTCATTACTGTAGGCATGGATAACTGATGCACCTCCGTTAGGCTGGTGCTCAATATGAATCAGCTGTTTGAACTCCAATGTGTCCAACCTTTTGAGTTTATTTTGAACCCGTGGCTCCTTTAACGAGACAAATGGAAACTCACTGTTCTCTGGTATCTTGGACTCACAGTCCTTCTTGGGATCCATATTTTTCCCATTGAAATCCTTAAGATGATCATCGGTGATACCTTTGGTTTCCTGATCCTCAATATCAGAAACCAATCCTGAGCAGATGGTCTGAATGGATTTGCTGTACATTTTTGGACGCTTCCTCTTCTCATTCTCTTTATGTTTCTTTTTCTTTTTCTTCTTAACTTTTTTAATCTGTAGTTCTTCTGCATTGGTTTTTGGTTTCTCCTTGCCCCCTGTTGAGAGTTAAGAAAAAAATAAGAATGTTTTTATACAAAATATATATTTAAAGATTGGGATTCAAAACCCTCGCCATGGCACACAAAGACCAGAGACCAAAAGCAAGGGTCAAAATTGTGTATCTTACTGGAAGTGAGGCGGGTAAGAGACACCTGCCAGGGTCATATTACAACTGATAAATACGCTGAGATAACAAGGGAAAGGCATCACAATAACCCAAGCCTCCCAATGCTGCTTTCATGATGAGTCACAGTCCATCATTCCCTTTAACTGGTCATTAGCAGTTACTGTCCCAGAAAGTCCAGAGACATCACAGGACAGCTGTCCAACACTGCCAAAGAAGGGAATTACAAACCATCCCTGGATATGAACCTGCAGCAGCAAGCTGCTGTCCAAGAGAGGCCACTGCCAGAACCCACCTTGTCTGAGGGGCTTTACATGGTTACTCCTTCACTCAAACTAAAAGATAAACTTTGTTGAAGAAGTACATGTGGTAACATCTAAAAACTGACCACATGCATATTAAAAAATAAATAAAATTAAAACAAAAGACATTACAGAAAATGCTCACAAAACAGAAACTAGCTTCAAGTTCACATAATAGCAAGCTGAAGCAAACACAAACTGTAATGTCCTAAAGGCAGAAATCACTCATTTGGGGATAATATACTCAAGCGATTCCCAAGGTAAATGTTCTCACTTGTTTTAAACAAATGAGGGGTATTTTTTTGCAAGTAATAGAATTGGTAGCCAAAAAAACTTCTAGCACTACACTGCCCTAAGATCAAGCAGTCAAAATGATTTAGCACATAGTAAAGTGGAGTTTGTGCGTATGTTTCAGCACAAAATCATAATCACACCTAGTGATTCAAGACCAGCATGTCCAAACACAGAAGTCTGGAAGTTTAAAAATTGTGTATTTCATTGCAAGAATAAGTAACCTGAAATCCACAAGAGTTAAGTTAGCCAGTCTCAATTAATATGCTGCAGTAGACTTTTCAGCTTGCCATCCTCGGCCCAAGGAACTCACAAGTGTCCCCTAAAAACACACACACATAAAGAAAAAGGGGGGACCACAACTGGTGGTGCATGGAATCACAAATTCTTGCTGATGATTAAGAGCTTGGACATGGAAGATGCAGATACTGGAAAGGAGAAAAAGCAATTAAGACATTTGTCTCTGAGCCTCTTGAGGTTTGTAATAGCAGCTAAATACCTCTGGGATTCCTGGAGTGGAGGCAGAATTAGTTGTCTCCCTGCATTCTATTTTCTCACAGAAAGGGGAAGAAGTGCCCTGAGGTCACCTCATTTCTTATTTAGCCCAAACAAGGAAAGGGGCTCTAGGATTCCTTAACCTAATCCACACAGTTAATAACTACAAAGACTCCCTTCACGCAGAATCAGATTTAACATGGCACACTCTCTGAATACAATCTCACTTTTAGCAAAGTTCAGCTGCCAAAAGGCAGAGTATCCTCATGGAAGTCTGTCCTTTCTTAGGCTAAATTTAATGTAAACCCAGCATCAAACCTCTGCAACAGGACTGCTTCATCTGGTAGATGCAGTATTCACCACTTCTTTGTTAATATGCTCTTTCTGAAAGACCAGAGTCTTTAAGCCTAGCGGGCATGAAAAGACCACGAAGAGCAGCAACACATGTACAACAACTAAGCACCTCAACCTTAGAGGAATCCTGAAAATAATTCATTCAGAGTGGCATGACACTTGAGTGAAATGTCATCACCTGACAAAAGTCACCTACTGCTCACGTTCTGGGGTATTGTAATGGTGTCATTATGGCACCAGCTCCAGCAAGGGGGAAAATAAAAACAAAGAAATGGGTTGTGACAGTGGGAAGTTACGTATTGCAGGCTTTGAAATCTCAGTACAAATCTCAAAACACAGACTCAGACATTTTTCCACTCCTCCTGACTGCAGGAATACATAATCAGAAAGCATCCACAAATATACAGGTATTGCAAACTCTTAAAAATGCTTTAAGTTAGCATTTAAAAACTGTTTCACCCTAAAAATGAAAATTTTTTTGCTATACTGATGGATATCACGAAGAAGTCAAGCATTCTGCAGATATTATATTAGTTTGAATATACGAACTGTGGAGTTACAGCACCAAATGCTGGAGGCAAGGTGATGCAGGGGGAAGCAGGAGTCACCTGGCAACCCACTTCACTTGTTTTTAAATGGAGCTCAGATTTTTGTTGCAACTAGTCACTCAGATCTGGGACTTCACGTATGGAAGGGAAAGGATGGAAATTTATATTCACCGGGGTTCAATCAGAGTAATATAAATGGCAACAAACTTCAAAGGAAGAAACTATCTGCAGCACTAAGAGCCAAACTGCTCTCTCCTACTTGAGTATGTCTGTAATCACCAAAGAAAATCCCAAGACAACTGAAGATCAGCATCTCTATGTTCTTGCTGAATATCCAGCTATTACATTACATTCCATCACTACTAGCTGAACTGTAAAGTACTTACATAAAAGATGGGTATGAATCTGTATCTGTGCAAAACAACAAAAACTACTGCGTGCATTCCTACAGTACAAGAAGGACGATGATATGATTTCCCCTTTCAATCTGACCCACTCCCTTTGATTTGATCTTCCGAGAATTTTTACTAACAATCAATTTCATTCAACTGCTCCTGTAACATTTGGTGGCTGTTTCTTTAATCCATCATTTTATGTGTTTCAAGGATGCAGCTATGCAATAAAATTAAAAAAAAAAAACCAACCAAATAAAAAAATTCCACCATTAAACAACAAAACAGGCCTCCTTATAGAGGTGGTCAATGCTCCAAGGCAATCAGTGTTTAAGAGCATTTGGACAATTCTCTTAACAACATGGTTTAACTCTTGAAGTTAGCCCTGAAGTGATCAGGCAGTTGAACTGGCTGATCATTGCAGGTCCCTTCCAACTGAAATAGTTGATTTATTCTAATCATAAGTGAGCACCACTCAAAAGAGCACAGCCATGCCTTGAGAGCAGTGGTGCCTTTAAGACAGAAACAACGTAGATGGAATGTAAATCAATCTCAAATTACACGAAGTTCACATGAACATATCCAAAAAGGTTTGTCTTCAAAACCAGTTGTAAAAGTACATTTTATTTAATTTGGTATACATCTATAGAAGCACTTAAAACCTTAGAAGGAATTACACTAAGACATTTTTTAAGCGAAGAACATTTATCATTCCCTCTGTTTGTTTTCACACCATCTCTACGAAACCTTCAGAACAGATAAAAGTTTTTAACCAGAGGATTAAAATAATTCTTTTCCAGGCATATAAAAGAAATTTTCTGCTCAGCTTTAAATACTTTGATTTCAGTATAGACTTCTGAACACAAGATTAAAGGGTTATGTGTCATTTACATATATATCAAGTATTACAATTTATCACTGCACACTTTCTCAAATCACACTAAGTTGCAAAAATGATGCACACAATTTGGAACAGAATAAACATTTGCCTGCAGCCTCTCACTTCTGAGCACAATTCTCTTCCACAGAACTTTTTGAGTCTGTGTATATACAAAGGATGGAACTGAGATCAGTTTTAATTCTGAAAAACTTGGAAACCAAGAGAGCAACGATCACTGAAAGAACAAAAGGCTATATAACAAAAAAACCCACCAGGACATCTATGATGGAAGGTAGCAGGGCCCCCCAAACTGCTACTTGCAACTGAAAGCGAGAAAAATGCTAAGTGTCTATCCTTGGGAGACAAAGCATGAATCCCTTCTTCAAGGGTCTGAGCTACTGATGCCGCTGAAGTGGAAAAAAGCCTTAAAACACAAAAATCAGAAGATAAAAAGGATTCCAAATGTTTTTTTTTTTTTTTCCCCATAACATTACTAGAATTAAAGACTTGGAAAAAAACTGCATACCAACAAGAGTAAAACTCAGTTCTCCAAAACCACTTCAAGCAGGACTTAGGTAACANACCAGGACTTAGGTAGCATAACCTCAAAAACTGCTTAGTTGTTTTGAGCCTTTTTAAAATTCACACAAGTTTTGCTACTGCATACACAAGACAAATTCTGTCAAAAACTCCATTTCCCACTGGCACCAAATGACATACATACAGAAAACTACTTTTAGATACTTCATACACCATACTGCAAAGAAAAAACATTTTAAAATTAAATTGTATAGGGGAAGACTGAAAAAATGTGATATTCTTAATTAGAAGTTCATCCTTCAAATGGATACGATACAGCTGAGCAATGTATGAGCTCAGTGCCAGATGATCTGACCCCCCACTCTCCTCTGTCCCTGCTCCTGGCACGCTGTCCTGCACCACTGCTGCTACTGACTGATGCTCATCTATTGCACAGTAACTTAATGGCTCAGCACAAAACCATTCACTCTGCTGCTGGGTTAGTGAACTGGTTCACAGCACTGTCAGACACGAACTGAAGCATACAAACCACTGGGAGCAGGACACAAGGGGTACCAGAACCCACCCCTCCTCAGGGGAGCAAACCACCCGCTCTGCTTAGCTACCCTGCCCCCCACACATTCTCTGTCCACCCCAGCACTGAGAAAAGCTGGATTTTAAAAGGTTAAAAAAAGTGTCCCACCATATCACCCAACAGTACATATATGAGATAGCATCAATTTCCTAGCAAACCTTAATAGAAATTTTGGTAACCCAAACACTTGAACTTTTAAATTTAACAAAGAATTTATAAAATTTGCCTTTTAAAGGTAAAATTTTAGTCCATTTAACCGTAATATGGATCAGTCTACAATTTCCTCCATCTGTCCTCTTACGATGAGTGTGGGTGGTGCTTGCTCTCCATATTGCCTTGACACCTGCATATGCCCAATTTTAGAGTATTTATGTTCAATTATTTCAGCATACAGACAGTTCTCCTGAAGAATACAAACATAAAATGAAAAACCAATTTCTAGAAGTAAATAGTATTTCTCAGTAAAGCTTGAATAGAACGTGACAGAAAAAGAAGCACATTTCTAGCCTAAGGTTTCTGCTCAGATGAATTTCAAAGATCCACTCAGAAGTAGATGTTTAAAGCTGCTCAGAAGCTGCAAATACTTCAAGAGCAAAAGGAGTTAGCTTGCTGGAATACTGGAATTGCTATCAGCAATGCCCACTAAATACTTTATTCTTCTACATTAGCTGTAGAGAGGAGCAGAAACGCACTCATTCAGTCACTCTTCTAATGCATATATCAAAATACTTTGAAGTAAAATGCGCTGCTTCTTCCAAAACCACTAACGCTGCTTCAACACTCGGCTAACGGGCACCAAAAAAGAACAGCAGCTTTCCACATCTCTCTAGGGCAGTAATCAAGTTGCCCCAGAGCAGACATACAGAATTTGGTGAAAACATAAATAAGCAATCCAAAAGTTTAAATAAAGATCCCAACACAAGGCTGAGATATCCAAACTACTTTGTTTTAAGCCAGATTTGGGAACAGCAGTGCAGTACTTGATGCAGGGTAACTGGATTCACCTTGTGCTGCTGAGGCACACACTCGCAGCCCAAAACTTTCAAGACAGGTGTTTCAGAGAGTCTTTACCAGTACACACAACATAGGTGTGTACACATGACTACGTACATATGACTCTTGGAATCTAATTTCACCCATTTTGAAGTGCATGGCATCTTTGTCTCCACATGTCTGTCCTGAGATCCATTTAGACACAACAGGGACTGAACCACCTACAAACAAAAAGCTTTTTCCACCACATGGTTCAGAAACATTAGACAGAAGTTAACAATTTTCAACTGTATTGAAAACATTTTATTTATTGTGACTCAGAGAACTGCTCTATGACCCCAAGAATGAGAAACAGCAGGCACAGGGGTGGGTAGAAAAATCCTCAGCATTCACATTTCCCCTTGATCTGTTGTTAAAAAGAAGACAGAGCTCACACTTTACTGAACTGTTAAAAAAAAAAAAAAAACCCCAAAAAAAACCCACAAAACAAAAAAAAACCCCACACACACACAAACAAACAAAAAAACCAGCTTCTGCTCTTATTTGGTTTAGCAGTATCTGCACAAGTATGGAGTTACAAAATTTGCACTATATCATTCAAGAAATCAGAAGAATGGAAGTTATATTCACTGTTCATGCATGCACATACTCAGCAGTATCAGAACTAGCTAAACAACTTTTAACCATCTTCTAGGCACCAGACCTTACGTACCATAAACAGAAAAATAATTCTCACACACACACATCTGTAGCAATGGTAGATCTCCCAAGGTAACTCAGCACACTTTATTTTTTGTGGTGCCACAATATCCCTGTCACTGTGAATGACACAGGACTTACTACTAAGGACTGATACTCAAACCTGTTCAAATTTTGTGCTAATAAGCCAATGCTCCGTTATTACAAGATGACACATCCTTGTAATTGAAAATGACGCTAGACAGCCTAAACTCTGGCTAGTTAATTACAGATACCTTCCAAATATAAGTTTTTGCAAGAAGTCAGACATTACCTGAAGTTTATTTTATGCTGTGTTTTGTCTATTTGTTGTGTTTGATCATTTGATCTGAAATTTTAAGTAACAAGAGGCCATGAAGTCAAATACTTTATTCAGTTGTTTCAACCAAAGCAGTTGTTTCTCGACTTTGAGATCAGCCAAAATTATTAGGGGTGGACTTTAGACATTTCAAAACAAAGGCCAAAAATTAGTAACACTGAATTGATTGCTTCCTACAGTTTTCTAGTTGACAGCTGGTAGCAGGAAGGCACAAACATTTTTAACAGCAGCCAGTAATTAAAATCAGTTTTCACTTCTTTACTTTAGGAGAGCCCAGTCACCAAAATTCAACATTTCCACTTTTCATTGATGTACCAGAAGTCTTTGCTTCAAGCTCCAGATCTCCAGGTCCAGCAGAAAGCATTTCAAAGCTTTACAGCACAGCTCTTCTTCCAGTTGCCACTTGCTCCATCCCATTTGACATCTGTGTTTTACTCTCTACTCACATATTTAATTGGTAAAAGTTAGTAACTTGGTGCATAAGGCCTGTGGAGCAAACTCAGTATCACAGGCAAATCAGTGTAGTGGATTGTGTGCCCTGCACTCTTATCTCAGTCTTATTCCCCCAAATCAAGTGCATCATACAAACAAAGAAGACAACAAATGAAGACAACATACAAACACTTGAACATTTTCTGTAAAGATACACAAAGACTCAGGTCTCATGTTCAATATACTGATTTCATAATTACTCATGTGCAAAACCCATCTATAAAAAAATTTAAAGGTTCATAAGAAACTACAATTAAATATCATTTCTTCCACAAGAATAATTTTAAAATAAGCTTTAGAAAACAATTTGTATTTACTTATCTTCATACCAGCAAATAAAATGTTCATTTTCAGTTCTTTCCTGGATTTTGGCATTCAATAAAGCAAGGCATTTAATCTTGCAGAAACACATACTAAGACTTTCTCCTACTGCATTTTTAGCAGTTGCTGTGCTTGGATACAAATAATCAAAAAAACAAGACTGACTGTTTTTTTCTAAAATGAAGAACAGAAATGGGACTGTTTACAAATAAGCCTATTAATCATTTTCCTTTTTGCAGGACCTCCAGTGACTTTGTCACAACACATTGATGCAAATTTTTTGCATGAAACACTAAATTTCTAGAAGGTAACTATTTACAGTGCAGATTTTTCTTAAAAATAAATTTAAATCACTCAGAGTTTCAGAATTTTTAACAATATGCATGTGCCTAGCAGCTTTTATTTGAAAACTGAGCTCTTCCTTCCACATACCAGACAGAGAGACATAAAGGCAAATCTATAGCCTTATCTACAGAGAACACATCTTTAAGTGCAAAAGGATGACAAAAAACCTTCATTCTAGGCTCATAAGAAAAGCCATCAGGCTCTTTGAAAGTGCCTCATTTCCTTTAGCAGCCTCAAGCACAGCAGAAAAACCCTTTTTAAGAATCGCCCTTCTCAACATGGGCAAGTATTATCACTGCTTTCAACAGAACGCCAACCCAAGTTTAGGCAGACAAACAGCTCACAACGCAGAGCCTCCTAGTATAAATAAACTCTTCCACATTCAGCTTACAGCACCAAAATTAGGCTTATGCACCAGCACTCCTCAAAAGGCATCAGTCCCTCAGTAGTGACCTCTTCTATAACTAGGGACCTTTGACCTTGGACAGCCAGTTTAGCTGTCTGAAGTCACGTAGGCTGTTACCTCCACCCCCTCAACCAAAGTCAGTCACAAACAGATGGTCAGAGCAACATTTTACAACCAGATACAGATCTAATATCTAGAAGAAGCAAGTAAGATGTCTTTAGGCACTGTACTGTTGGTCTCTAAACACACACAAAAAAACCAGAAAAAACAATCACAAAAGCAAAAACCCAAAGAAATGGAAAGCAGACTCACTCCAAAACTTTGTTCCGAAGCCCACACAGTAAATCCTGAGCTCAATACGATAGGGCTTGAAACTTCACTTTTGTTACACAGAAAGAATCCACCCTTAGATAAAGAGTTAATATTTGAAAAGGTCACAGAGACATTGACCACTGACACATACAAGCTGCATCATAAAGCACTTCTGCCTCTGCTCTCTCTTGACCAGGATGTAAAGTTACATCAGCAGGACAGCTGAGGCAATGTTATACAAACCTCACAGCACATATAAGCACTTCCAGTCAGATTTTGGAGGCCCACAGAAGACACCAAGCTGTCATTCCGATGAGGATACAAACCCTATGGAGATGATCTGTCTGCTCTAAATAACTGTCTGCTCTCCTGACTCACTCCCTTCTTTCCTTGAAATGAGTCAATTTTGCAGGATACTGGCAAACCAAACACAGCCTCTACAAAACACTTAACAGCCAACACCTTAAAGAAAACCTTAAATATACTTGAGTGACAAGTCAAATGAAATTAAGGGTAAAGGATCTAATGCACTTGTAGCACCGTTCACTGTGACAATAACCTATCCTGCTTCTCAGCAGAGGTGTTCTAACAGAGTCCCAGGGCATATGCATTTTTACATTAACCTGAAAATAAAGCACCATTTTAGGCTCACTAGCCCCATTAGGTATCATTTATTAGACTGATGTAAGACAACTTGCTGTCTTTGCAGATAGCACCTCATCTGCTGAATGGCAACAGAAACAGGTCCCAGTGTAAAAAAGAGCTGTTACTCAAACAAAGCCTAAAGAACTCACTGGTGTGGCAGTTAAGTGTTGCCCAGTACCTCAAGCACCGACTTCCTTCCACGCTCAGCAAAGACAAGTCACACTTGTCCTTTTCACAGGAAGTCACCAGCTTACACAATCCTCACGTTCAAGGCAATACCCTGAGATCTGATCAACACAGGTGTTGAGCTGTCATTGTTGTTAATAGAGTTACTTGTGTGTAGAGTGTAATGTGATGTAGTAATTACAGGGTTCTGTGCCTCTGACCTCACATGAACATTTTGAAGTTCAAGTTTTGATTTGAGGGTTTCAGTTCCTGGTTTGTAAATGAAATCCTACAGCAGACAAGGTAACAGAAAAACGTATCAGGAATTTGTTTTTAACTTCAAAAGCAGAGTCTGAAAATAACCGATTAAAAAAGTATTTGGTCTACTCAAATAAGCAACGCCCTCACAGAAACTCTGATGCAGCATGATCTAAGTGAAGAGTAAGGCAGTTCAAGTACTGGCTTAACTGCTGTGCTCAAAGGGCTGTGAGCAGCAGCACAAAGTCCAGCAGGGAAGAGCCACTAGTGGAGTAATCCAGACCTTGATATCTTGTACCAGTATTGTTCAGCATCTCCATTAATAGCATCGTGGGACAGAGCACACCCTCAGCAAGCTGCAGCTGATCCAAAACTGGAAGAAGGAGCTGATGCAGGACAGAGTTGCACTGCCAGTGACAGGGACCTCAAGAGGCTGTAGAAATGGGCCAGCCTAGGGGACTCGTGAAGTTAACAGAGGGGTGGGCAAAACCCTGCACTTGGAAGGAATAAGCCCGTGAAGCACAGGCTGATGACCTTCTTCATTCCCTTTCATCAGGTTTTTACACACACTGATAAGATCCCCCTTGAGCTCCTCTTCTCCAGTCCCAGCAGTCTCTGCCCTTCTTCACAGACCATACAATAGACACGTAATTTGTGCTAGAATGGATCTTTAAAGACCATCTAGTGTAACCCGATGCAATAAGCAGGAATAACTTCAATTTGATCTGGTTGCTCAGAGCCCAGTCCTTGACCTGACCTTTAATGCTGCTAGGGATGGGATATCTGGCACCTCTCTGGGCAACCTGTATCTAATCTGAACATAGTTGTTCAGAGAGACTGTTGCCTCCACCCTTGGCAACAGACAGTCAGATAGTCCTGGGCAACCTGCTCTAGTTGATCATACTTGGAGCAGTTGGACTAGATCCCTTCCAATCTCAACTACTGTACAGTTCTAAGATGTGGATGTACAAGGCACGTGAGAACATAACCTTAACTATTTTTCATTGCAGAAAACAAAGTTGAAGCAATTAGCCAAAATTAAGACTGCGTGCTGCATACAACTGCTTAGTATTTGACAGAGTTCCTGAATTGTAACTCCTTAATTACTCAGTCTTGTACAATTAATGTTAGACATAAAATATAACATGGATTCATTTTTCTTCTCCACGGTATATAAAATGATAATCTACATCTTGTCAGCAGTTATTGAAGAATCACTAATATTGTTCCTTGAAGTACTGGTCTTTCCTATTACTACTATTGTATATGCAACACTGTGATGAGAGTTTCATTTTTAATTTCCAGTACCTAGCAGAGTTGACAAAAAAAATTACCATCTATAATTACGATTTAATTTGCAACTCCTGTACAAATTAACCAGGAAAAATGGCATAAGTTAAACCAAAAACATAGTATTAAAACAAAGTATCTAATCACAAATACTTTTAGCACTAGAATGAAAAATTACTACATAGTTTGAACCTACCTTTCTGCAGTAATTTGATCTCTCCATTTTCTTTCTTTATTTCATTCATTATTTTGTGCTTCTTCTTTTCTTTTTGCTTCTTTTCCCTTTCTTTAACTTTGTCTTTGATTTGAGCTGAAATGCAAATATTTCACAATTAAGCAAGAACAGAAAACTAATTGTCACATACACATTTCCTATTCCTCTTATGCAAGTTCTATTAAGAGGATATAGAGGAGGAGTTACAAGGAAATCCCAGTATTTACAATACGAAAAGCTAATATTTATCTGTTGCATAATCCAATATAAGCTTCTTTAACTCAGAAAAGTTTTGTTTCTGTTTTGTTGTAGCTGTATGCAACAACCCAGCAAGCTAACTGTATAGTAATTTTTGCTTACTCATGTATCTTCTGCTCTTATTTGGCATCTGCAGCCAGCTTATTTCTTGAAATTGAAATTGCATGCATTACATAAGAATTGGGGAAAAAAAGAGTACAGTTTGCATTTTCTTGGGTGCACATCTACACTGAAAACCTCATAACTATCCTCATACTCTGAACTTCAAGGTTTTTGCAAATACCTGGGAAAGATGGCCTAATCTGTCAGCTGAAAAATCTTTTGTAATACATTCACAGGCTAGCTGATTAATAGCAGTCAGATATAATTAATAAAAACATGAAATGTGCTGTATTCACACAGCAGATTTAATTCACTTGTGCTTCCCCTGCTTACCTACAATGAGCAACAGCTTACCTGAGCAGTCTCATTATTAATTTACTTTCTTGTTAAGTCACTCCAGGTCTTTAAATCCCAAGAAAAGCAGAGCCTTTAGGCGTGTTTTCTGCGTGTAAAATACTAGACCTAGAAGAATTCATAATTTCAAGCAGCCATCTTTGCAAGCCAAGTTGAGATTCACTTGTGATGCCAGGCATTTAGAGAAGTCAGATTTTACTAGGCTTATATGCACTGCAGCCAGCACTTCATGCCTAGTTTTCTGGCCTGAAGCCAATACCTGCTCCAAGAGTTTACTGGGCTTTTTAACCTCCGCAGGGAAAGAGGAAATCTGATTTCAAGCTTCTACATAATGTTATGCTTCAGTAATACAGCGGAGAGACAGCCCTGATGTTTTATTCATGGTACTTGCATTATAAACCCCAAGTGGAAGCAAAGAAATTCAATTACTCTTCTTTAAGCATTCACATAAAATAGAAGCAGCAAGTACGTTCACTACTAACAAATCAGAAATATTTCAGAACCAAAGAAAGCCCTCAATTCTAGAAGGCAATGTAGAGTGACCCCTAACCAAACTACTCAGGAAGTGTATTTATAAAAGTGCAAAGAGCTGACAGTAATCCACATAAATGAAAGCTCCAACAATGACTCCACAGCATTCATATCTTTCCTCTTAGGAGCATTCTAATAAGGATACAGAACTTAAACCCTCGCAATTGTAAGGGTGAAGCAAAGAATGTATTTTAGGGAGTTTTGAGAAAATAAGTCAAATAAAAACCAAAAGAGACGGCAATTGAGATACATCTGTTGCCTCTCCACAGATAATGATAAGCAGCACGGAGAGAACAGAAACTCTACTGGCACAAATATAATAAGGTAGCTGCACTTACAGGATGCCTTAGTTCTAAGTGACTGAAATAGTCGTGTCCAAGAACAGCCTCGCTAACACCTCTGTTGGAAGGGATGGATGACAAAGCAGATTTACGTGTACAGCAGACCATGGAAACCAAACAAGCTTTCCTAAGCAACACAAGCCTTTCTAGGAATAGGTTAAACAGACATAAATCTTCCTCTCCAACCTGTTTCTCCCCAAAAAGGAATCTCTAACTTGTAAATCCCCTGCAACTTGAGTATGAAATTGGGTAAATTGTACAACAGGAGTTAATGTAACACTCTGAAAGAAGACACTCAGCTAGTAGGCAGCAACACCAGGCTTGATTTCTAACCCGTGCTGAATGTTCAACTCAGCCAGAATTACAATTATCATGGGAAGACCTAGATTTTATCTCAACATTTTTGTATGGTTAAGAGGCACACTTGACTTCTATCACTTACAAATCAAAGCAAGATTGAAGAGCATACACAAATGTTGAGTCTTGCTGAAAGAGGACAAAAGAAAGACTGAAAGAATCTTTTACTGCCAGCTCATAAAAAGCATCACAGGCCAATGAATCTTCCAGTTTTGTCAGAAGCAACACATAAGGACAGAGAACCTTTTAAAGAGCCTCTAGTTTATTTTCACATCTACAAAGCCATTAGTCAATGGTGAAAGCCTTCCCGACAAAAGAAACAATGAATGTGTTCTGTAACATCCCCCAGCAACAGCCACAAGCAAATCGTACCTTAAGTGATAGCAAATATAGTGTAAATGCAGCTGAGAGAAATTTGGAGTAAACTTTCCCTTTTAGAAATCACAGTATTGTAACACCACCAGTGTAGAGCCTGAGGCAAGTAAAAAACAGTTGAGAAGCTCAATTTGAATGTACAGATTTTCCAGTTTCCTCCCTCAAAGCTCACAGAATAGATAAACAATAGCCAGTAGTTCACCTTAAAAAAAAAAGCATAAATAAAGGTTGAAATTTAACAAAAAATCTTTGCACATTAAAAAAAACCCCTATGTTGAAATGAGAGTTATTTCACAGATTAACACTTGAGCTTAATTCTCAGTTCAAATGCCTTCAGTTTATGAGTATTAATAAGTATTTTCTACTGCAAGTCTGGCTGGCAGAATTCAAACACAACGCTCAACCAAAATTCTGCAGATTATTCTCCTCAGGGACATCCAGAAATATGAACATTCTTCACAAAAATCCTGCTTTAAAATTAATACCTTCAACATTAAGCAATTTACAACCTACATGTCATAGAATAAACAAGCAGTGAGTGACACTGGCAAGGGAAAACAAGAAAAACTTGTTCTGTTGAAGTTATGAAAACCTGGAATGCTCTTGTACAGCTTTTCTGAAGCTTACCAGTAGAAGCTACTACAGGACTCCATTTCATTTATAGGGCAACAGGATCACAAAGTAGTAAAAGGTAGAAAGATGCTTATGGTAAGCTTTCCATGTCCACAGAATATTCTGCAGTTAGCTTCCACCAAGACTACTCCTAACAAATAAAAAATAAAAATAAAAAAAGCTTCCTTGAGCTGCTGAGGGAACAGCATGAAATGAGCCTGCATGGAAATAAGATAGCCCAAATACACAGCCTTCCTAGGCCCTTACATACCTCTGAAGATACTAAAACGAAAAGCCAACTGTTTGAAATAATTTGTATCCCAGGGCAAAAAAGAAAGAAATTTATCTTTTCATGAAGCTTGTCCCACCTATCAAAACACAGATTTTTACTTTGTATGATTTTGAAAAAGAAATACACTGCTCAGGAAATAACTGGTCATAGACTAAAGAGAGTTTGCAAATACTCCCTACCAGGGTTAAAAAAAAAATAAATCCAAGTACAGTACGAATCAGCTATGGAAGTTCAGTAAGAGCTAGGTTCAGTCCTTAGTTTTCACGCTCTACTGCCTGAGGGGAAAAAAAGAAGTCTTTATTATTATCAAGTTATTTCTTACTCTAATAGCAAGTTGACCCTGGCTGGACATTAGGTGCCCACCACAGCTACTCTAGGACTCCCCTCCTCAGCTGCACGAGTGAGAGAAAATACAACAAAAGGCTCGTGGGTTGAGATAAGGACAAAGAGAGATCATATGTAGTATCAGTTACTGTCATGGGCAAAACAGACTCAATTTGAGGAAAAAAATGATTTATTACCAATCAAAAGTAGAGTAAGGTAACAAGAAACAAAAATCACATGTTAAAAATAATCTGCCCCCTGTCCCTCGCTTCTTCCCAGGCTTAACTTCACTCCCATTCTTCTCTACTTCCTCCCCGAGTGACACAGGGGGATGGGGATTGTGGTCAGTTCATCGAATGTTGCCTCTGTCGCACCTTCCTCCTCGAGGGAGGGGGGCAACTCCTCTCACTCTTCCCCTGCTCCAGTGTGAGGTCCCTCCCACAGGAGACAGTACTCCACGAATTTCTCCAATGTTGAGTCCTGCCAAGGGGCTGCAGCTTTTCACAAACTGCCCCAGTGTGGGTGCTTCTCCATGCAGTGCAGACCCTCAGGCACAGCCTGCTCCAGCGTGGTGCCCCATGGGGTCACAAGTCCTGCCAGCAAAGCTGCTCCAGCATGGGCTCCTCTTTCCATGGGGCCACAGGTCCTGCCAGGAGCCTGCTCCAGCAAAGGCCTCCCAGGGGTCACAGCCCGCCTTGCACATCCACCTGCTCCGGTGCAGGGTCCTCCAGGGGTTGTGGGTGGAACTCTGCTCCTCCATGGACCTCCCTGAGCTACAGGGGCACAGCTGCCTCACCAGGGGCTGCACGGGAATCTGCCCTGGCACCGGGAGCACCTCCTGCCGCTCCTTCTGCACCAACCTGGGTGTCTGCAGGGCTGCTTCTCTCAGATATTCTCACT
>VYZQ01051154.1:17455-31828 GCA_013400655.1 Mystacornis crossleyi
ATGCTTACAGTTCAGTTTCATCATGTTTTCACTCCAAGGGCCTTCAAACCTTATGTCTCCTATATATTTTTCCTCTGCTACACCCAGTAAAAATGTTGGCGTACTATCAAATTTAAAAAAATAGAGGGTTTTCCACTGATTTTTCTGGGGGTTTTTGTATAGTGTTTTGGTCTTTTTTTTCATTCCAGTAGATCTACTGCTGAGATCCATGGGAAGATACCTATTGCTATTTAACATTATTTTATGAATTACAGGATTAACATCCTTTTCTGTCTCACTTCCTGAAATTTCTGTGTATCCATCACCAAGAGTTTCTGTGATCTCAATGGATAGCGATTGTCTTGGTGAACTTCTGGAATGTTCAAAGCAAGTAACTTCTTGATATGACTGTGATAAAGTGTTGCTGTGGGATCCCAGCAACCTGTCCGGAGACAGATATGCCTGTGGAAATAATCAGGGAAGCGATATTTGTGTGGATGTTCATCGATATTCTTTATTTTTCTCCCATACTCACTGCATGGCGGCCTTGGCCAGACTGAGGGCCCATGGGAAAACCCACCGAGTTCCCTGGGCAGGGGGACAGGTAAAGGCCAATGAGGACAGGACTAGGGTACATGTGACCTGAGAGCAGGGAAAAACCTGTATGTCCCAACCATTCCAGGGCCCCTTCTTCCCAGGGGAAGGGAGGGTGAGCCCCACCAATAAAGGAACACAACACTTCAGTTTTTACACACAACTTTCCTGGTAATTATTTTCCTGGTAATGACATGGGCAGTGACTTCCTCTAACAACTGTATATGAACAAAAGTTCAAATTTAGGGCTATCCAGTTGTGGAACTATATTCCAGACTAATTCGTGTGTATGTGTTCTAACTCCAGCATTGTAAATGTTCAACTGATACTGTCTACAACTTCCTCACAGGAGAAAGCTGAGGGGCAGGTCCAGATTTCTTTTCTCTGGTGACCAGGACAGGACTCGAGGGCATGGCCTGAAACTGAGTCAGGGGAGGTTTAGGCTGGATATCAGGAAAAGGTTTTTCACCCAGAGGGTGGTTGGGCACTGGAGAGGTTCCCCAGTGAAGTGGTCAAAGCATCAAGCCTGACAGAGTTCAAGAAGCATTTGGACAATGCTCTCGGGCAAATGCTGTGATTCTGCAGGCTGTGCTGTGCTGTCAGGAGCTGGGCTTTGATGATCCTGGTAGGTCCCTTCCCAGCTCAGGATATTCTATGATTTTATGATACAGTGGCACACTTGAAGTCTTTATTAAAGCAAACACCTGAACTCTGTGTACACACATAATATTTATAACTTTGTGTTTCAAAATATGGCAATATTATGCATTAAATCTGCACCTACCTCTTCATGGCATTTGATTTTTCACAATATTAAGAAGTTTTGATGTTCTAGTATTGAATTTTGTTTCATTTTTATGTCTTTTTCCAATCTCAGGATTTTGTTCAGTGTGTCAATCTGTCAGTTCACACATAAAGATGTATTTTGTGAACTTGTAAAACTGCAAACTAAACCTCTGAAATTTTTCAAATAATTACAGGCATTGTCTCTTTTTTCTGCTTTGTATTAGATCTGTTTTGGTTTTTATTTGACAGTTTTTGTTTCAGTATTAGGACCCATAATATTCCAACATACATTCCAGATTTTACTCTGTAATAATTCTATGCACCAGTTTCCATATCACAAAAGCTTCAAGCTTTCTATTTTTCGTATTTTTCTTTTTTGTTAGTAAAGCTATAACAAAGAAATACAGTAGTTTTCCAAAGAGAAGATGCTTTACTAAAGGTTTTTATATAACGTGGAACTCTTTGAAATCTAGAGCTCAGGATTTTCTATTCCCAAAAAGGGCTTGTTTGTCATAAAAAGTACCACTTTTGGTAAGACAGCTACGTCTAGTTTCAGTCTAGGAAATTCTAGATTAAGTCTTCATTTTAGCACACTTCAGAATTTACACATGCTGAGAAAAGATTCAGTGATAACTCTCAGAATAATATTATGGCATAAAAGGATGGCCTAGCCAGGGGAATATAACCATGTAAGCAACACACTGATTGCAGATAAGCAGTTGCTCTTGACACTAAGCAGATTATAATAATTATGGGATATGTATATCTCAGTTAAAGAATTTAATTCTGACTGTTTTCAAAAATGTCTGTTGTAACTGCTTACATAGCTATCGCTGTGTGGGTGTTCAGTGGGGAAGCTGCTGCATTATTCCTGCAGCGTTCCTCGGAAGGAACTTCCAGCGGTGCTACTCGGCACACTCGCAAGCCAGCTCTCTCACCCGGGCGGTGGGAACACGCAGCACGTGCTCACACTGAGCTGGCCAGCGCAGGCGGCACTAGAGGCAAAGAGGCAGGAGGCAGCCCTCCGTGTGGAATTCCGAGAGGTGTTACTAAGGCACAACGAAGGAGTCCAGCGATGGAGAGAGCGGCCTGCCAGCCGTGACACACTTACAAAGAGGTACAGAAGGGAGGTGGGGTAACACAACAACAACCGATGGGGAGAAGGAAGGGGCAGAGTGGGGACTAGGTTACAACCTTTTAGGGGATACAAGGGGTGTCTGGCTGCTGGCAAATCCAACAGACTGAACCTACATAGGATCATGAAGCCTGATGGGAGAAGGTTTTCTCACCCTGAGTTAAGGGGTGACCTTAGACTTTGGAGTTGGCCCACCAGTGGGCTTCTCCTGTACCTGGGCTCTTCAGCCCCTCAGCCATCACAGCTGCTGGTTCAGTCACTGCAACACATAGCTTACACCTCCCATTCAGTATCTGGATATCCTTTGCATTGAGTGATTCAGGAATTTTGACTTGTTACATTTGATCTGTGTCACAAAGAGAAAGAGTAGTGCTTCTCAACTGGAAGAAACCTTCCCAGAAAAAAATACACCAAGAACTACTTGTTATGCTATAGTTACCTGGGAAGGAACACCATAATGATCTTGCTATGACTGGAATCCAAATTCTCAAATGAAGACTTTTTGCAAAGAAAGGCAAAAAATATCCTGTAAAGGAAAGACAGAGTGCAGGCAGCAGCAAGCTGGGTTAGCTACGGTGCTTTTATGGCAGCATTCAACGTGAGATGGATAGGACCCAGCGAGAAGCATGGGATGAGACCGTCAGTGCATGGTAACAGCATTATTCCAGCTTGGGAAGAACTGAAGAAATAAAAATTTTTATGATAGCTATTTCATGTAAAGGTTCATCTTACAAAGCTTCCCTAAATTTGAGATAGGCTGGACAAAGAAAACCTGCCAGCCTTTTCAGTTCTAATTGATATTTAATAACAGAAAGTTGTTTATTTCTTTGGGTAAATCTCTACTTCTCTTGTGAAGTCTCAGAGGAAAATGGTTGATTTTCTCAGTCTTTGACCAGTTCTTGGATTTCTAAAATTTTCTTGCTTTACCATGCACAAATAATTAAACTCTGAATCATACTATCTACAGCCATGTGGGATTCTGGGAGGCAATTAATGAAAACTTGAGCAGAGTCTTGGGAGTGTCTTCAATAAGCTTGGTCTCCAAAACAATTGGTCTGTTGCCCAAAGCTTTTGGTCCAAGATTATACGAATTTTCCTATGCCAAAAAAAAGAGAGACTTTTACAAGGTTGACAGTTCCAAAAATTTGATCCATTTGAACTATCACAAAAGGATATTGTTCAGTAATAATATTTGCAGTGAATAATGGAGGAGTACTCCTTTCTTTCTATTCATCTCTTTTTTTTTTTTTCTTTTTTTCTTTTTTCTTTCAATGTTTGAGACCTGAGAATTTAGGTATAGAACGTTAAATAATAGCATATTATCAGAGTGTTATTCCTTTATCTCTTATCAAAATTACCACACTGGAAATGTAGGGGAGTTCCACCTCTTGGGAAATCATGTTTCACTGAAAAATATCACAATTGAAATATGCTGACCAATTTTAAAAGGTGTTGGCTTTTATTTGTACACAAATTCTACTAACGGAGATAAGGAGGTATGAAGAATATTAGCACAAAAAATGATAAAAAGTAACTGCTGTCACAGAATCAGGATGCATTGTAATTTGACAAATCTGAAAGTATGGTTTTAATAACACTATAGAAATAAAATAAATTATAATTATTTGGGGCAATCTGTGGAGATGTAAATAAAGTAAAAGAAAATTAGAATATATGAATAATATCCTAGAAACTCTGTACAAATTCCAGAGGAGTGAACTATCTCTAACACCCATTTAATCAAAACCACATCTACTGTATTTCCAAACAGAAATAGCAAAATCTCCAGTTGAAAATATTTAACTGGGAAAAATCTCTGCAGTAATCTCTATTTCGAAGCAATTATGTCTAGCAGATCACACAGGAAAGCAGGTGTAAACTTGCACGGGTAGGGGATATTTCATATTTTTCTTTTTTGTTAGTGAAGCAAAAGCCATCACACATAATCTAAAGGTTTTCATGATCCAAGAGGAAAAATCCTCGTGATGAGAGGCCATCTAAATTAGATGTAATTCTTTTCTTTTGGTTGTTAATTAACAAAATAGTATCAGAATACAGATTGCATTAAGAGAAATGTGTTGCTCTTTTTTTAACAGAAATAAGCCAGTAAGACCTTAGAATATTTAGTTTTCTTGGAAGCTGTAACAGTATACAGGCGCAGCAAGTTCAGGAGTTGTAAGGTTCACCAGCTAAGCTGAAAGTAAAATGTGTTTGGTGGGCTCTAAAAATAGTGTCCTGATGACCAACTAGGGTTTTAAAATACAGATACTTATTTTTTTGGATATCAAAGGTTTTAAATGACACACCAAAACACAACATTCTTGAAAACAATTTTCAGAATGCTGCCTCCTGTACTAAGCATCAGAAACAAATCACTTTGTTGGCATGAAATTATATTTATGACCATCAGTTAATAGACAACATGGCTTTAAGTTTTCAGGTGTGTTTTAAAGGAACGAACATTTGCTGTGCATGTTAGTAAATGCTTTGCAATAGTTTATTTTATGATTATTCTGCATCTATAACACCTAATGTAACTGCTGTACCTTGTACTCCTAAGCAGCTCTCATGATAAGATCAGTTCAAACACTTCCCAGCTGCTTTGTACTCTGCCTGCCTGGACAGGGAGCACAGCAGAGCTGAAATGAATGTCTGCATTAGTCTTGCATTAGTCTGACTTGACTACACCACAAAGCATGGGTCTCTTATTATTTTTGTTTTGAGCAAAGGTAAAAAGTATTGATTTTAGGTGCCATGTGGGTATTAAAAAACCTTAAACAACATATAAAAGTGCTTATTCTAAAATGCTGCATTCAATATAAATTTGTTGGCCATTTGGATTATATTGATTGTTGTGGTTTTTTGGTTTTTTTTTTTTTTTTTTTCCTAAAGAAAAGCCTAGTTTTGGCAAGCATTTAAAAACATGGACAAAAGTAATTGTCTCAAAAAACAAAATTTTGGGGTCATTTTTGAAGATACTAAAGAGTAAATACACAACTTTCTTAGTGTTTTATTTCAAATAAAGTGGAATTTTCATTGTAAACTGTTTAATGAACAGAAATTAGATTTAATATATTGGGTTGAAGAAGAAAAAATCTATATACATATTATCTGTCAAATCTTTTATAACTGTCATTTTTTCCCTTGCTGCAAATTACCTGTTTCAGAATATAAATAATGCCCTCACAGAGTTATTCTGATTATGGTAGCAATCTCCATTCTGAACGCCAAATCAAGAGTAAATCATTAGATTAATATTAATGTTAAAATGATGCAACATGAAATTGAACTTACAGTCCCATTGTTTACATTTCACACATTCATGAGGGTTAAAAAACCTTTATTTTTTCTTACTATATCTGCTAAGTCGATCTCTTAGTGTGTTAAAAATAAAAAAAGAACAACCTTAGCTTTTTGCAATTTATTTTTATACCACAGGTGAAAATCAGCTTTTCTGAACATTAAAAACAAAAATTACAAAATGTTGAGAATCTCAACATTCAAGTGCTTTTCATGAACTTAAATTTTGTTTGTATCACTCCTTTTGGTTTGTTTTGTGGGATAGCTTAGGGTAAGCATGAAATCAAAAAATGAGGATTAGATAACTTTAGGAAACACTAGATGATTAAAAAGATATTTTTCCTTCATGCATTATTACAGGTAAAACCGTACTTTGTGGAGACAATAACTGCCCTCAAGTCATGATAACTTCCAGTATAAATCTAATTGCAATGTAAGGATCAAATGGAAACAAAATTAGCCCATAATATATATAGCTATATTATTTTCACTTAAGAAGACAATATTCCCTTTATTTAACTTTCTGTTTCATGAACTTTAAAGGGTGTCAAGAAATACCACCCTTATAATTAACTAAATTATAATTAATTTTCAAACACATGGACCTTGATATGACAAGAAATTCAGGAAATAGGTTGGAAAATTTTCAAAATATGACAAGAACTTTAAATCCCTGATTCTGATGAAAGTAAATATTAGGTTCTCCAGAGAACACTAGCCATAACTACCTTTCTGTGTCTTCACTTATTTATGTAGAACTGAGATTTTAAAGTGTCTTAGATGAGGATCAAGTGGATTATGGCAGAGATAGTTACAGTGAGTAACCAAGATGCCAGATCCATGCTCTTCATAAAAAACAATGGACAAAAGTGTGCACGAGTGGTTCAGAGTGGCTGTGCAGAGAAGATTGCTCTCCATGAGAACTGCCAAGCCATGGCACAGATTGCCAAGAGAGGCAGAGCAGCATCTCCATCCTTCAAGGTTTTCAGGATACAATTGAATTCCAGCTGGTCCAAGCCCATAGCAGACCCTGCTGTGAGCAGGAGCTCGGACCAGAGGCTTCCTGAGAACCCTTCCAGCAGCTGGAAGGGTTCTCAGGAATACAATGTGCTTACTAAGCAAACAGGTATCTTTTCAAAGTATAAAGTACCCAGAAGTGCAGGAAAAATGCTGTAAATTAAATCAGTCAGAGCAACTCATGAAATAAAATACAAATAAATTATGTAGGTATTTCCTGGCTTTCTTGATCAAGTCCAGAGCCTCTGAAAGATATTTGTCCTAACAGACTTCAAAACAAAGCATGTTTCCATCTTCAAAAAGAGAGAAAAGGTGGCTCCTTTCAAAAGAGCATGCAATAGCCCTAGGCATGACCCTTAATCTATTCAAATTAATAGCTCTCTGGAGCTATTCCTTTGCACAAGCATTTCCTGATCTCATTAACCACTACGTATGTGGAACTAATTGAACAAAAAGACTTATGGCCTTGTTCAAAGCTGAATTTATTTTTTTCTCACACAATGATATGGTATCAGCATCAAGAGTAATGTAATGCCAGTTGATTGATCTTTCTGCAGAAGAAAGAATCATGTGGGAATTTAAGAAAACAAAAGCTCTCTCCTATTCTTATTCAATAAAGCTTGAAATGGAGCCTGAGGAAGAGGAGATGAATTTATGCTGCTGCGATCTGAAAGCAATGATTTCTATAAAGTTTACCATGAATAAAAGGTGTTATTTGGAAGGGGAACAGGAGGTGAAGTTTGATACAAGAATGCTAATTACTCTCAACAGTGTTCAAATATAAACATATTTAGTCTCCTTCTTTATCATGAATAGAAAGGGTTTCAGAAATGTCTTAACCTGTTACTCACATGTCTATTTAGACTCCAGTCTCTCTACTTTTTTTTCCAATTCATCTTTCACCGTAGTGAATTTAGTTCAGAAAACACTTCATCATATCAGTGACTCTACTGGGACCAATGAGGATTATGGGGTTGAATTCCTGATTCCACTTAGGACAACCTAAAAGTTAAGCTATATATCTAAGAGCGCTGTCCAAATGCTTCTCAAACACTGACAGGCAAGGACAGGGCCATGGACCTCTTCTCTGGAGAATTTGTTCCTGTGCTAAACCACCTCCTCAGTAAAGAACATTTTCCAAATATCCAATCTGGACTTCCCCTGACACAGATTTAAGACATCCCTCACCTCCTATCACGGGACAGCAGACCTCCCTCTTTGCTCCCTCTCATGCAGGCAGCAAAGAGGTGACCCCTCAGTTTCCACCAAGATGAACAAGCCTGTATCTTCAGCCTCTACTCCTGAGTCACACCTTCTAGACCTTTCTCCATCTTCCTTGCCCTCTTTTGGACATAAACTAATATTTTTATATCCTTCTATCATGGAGCCCCAAACAGCACACATACTAGAGGTGAGGCTGCACCAGTGCTGAGCATAGTGGGGCAATCACTCATTTCCACCAGGGAGCTGTAATGTGCTTAATGCACCTCAGGACGCTGCTGGCTCATTTGGCTGCCAGGACACATGGTTGACTCATGTTGGGCTCACCATCAACCAGATGCCCCAGATCTCTTCCTTCAGGGCTGCACTCCAGCCCCTTGTCCCCCAGTCTACATGTACATCCAGGGTTACACTTTCCCAGGTGCAGAATCTGATATTTGTCCTTAATTTATGCCACTGGATATGCTCATATATAACCTTAAATACCTGTGTAAACACTTTGTGGTGCCATGTGCCAAAGAACTTTTCATCTGTTCCATTAAAAACTTTTTTTTTAAGACACAGACCTCACTCAACATGCTTTCCAGCAGCTCATCCCACTGATTTTACTTTCTCCTACTTTACAGATTTAGCTTTTCTTAGCAGCTGAAAGACAAACAACACTATGATAAGAAAGGAATAGGGTTAGGAAATTATACCAAAAATATTGCAAGTTTTTGCACAAAAGAATGATACATGAGGATTACTATTTTCTGTTATACCATTCTACTTCAAACAGAGGAATGTGAGAATGGCATTAGAGCTTCTGCAGGGAGGAGTCTTGGACTATTTATTCAAGAAAGGCAAAAAATGCAGGAGCCTATGATGCAGGTATAAAAAACTACAGGTAGGCTAGCAAAAGCCAGCAAAAAATATTTCTATTTACTCTTTCAGATGATGAAAAAGAGAGAAACATTGCACTTAATATAGGCCTTTGTGTTTTCTTCCCTGTCTTAATCCAGCCTATAATTAACAGGAAGAATAATTACTGCAATCTTTCCAGCAACAAAAACTAAAATCTTAGTGTTTATAAATTATTTAGAAATCATAATTTCAACCATATACCGGTAGCTGACAAGAATCAGGAAAAATTTAAATTTTCTGAATATGATAACACCAGGCACCATTCTAGGTAAGAACTGTGGTTTTAAGTTGTCCATTAGCTTCCTATGCCACTAAGCAATTCCTGTCACAGATGATTAGAGACTAATCACCACCAGGAAGAATCTCCCTTCTAACTTCTGTTCCATTTTAACTCCTGAAGAATTGTTTCTCCTCCTTTCAAAAGCATTAATTACTGATAGAATTCTTCTTCTAATTCACATACATTCCCCACATTCTCTTGATTTCCATCTATCTCTTGTCCTGTCCATATCCTGTGGGAATGAGCTCCACAGCCATGTCTTAGTTTGTTGAAAATACTTTGTTCCAGTTGGAATTTTTTCTATTTTATTTTATGCCTTCTCATTTCTGAACTGCAGTATAGGGCACCTTCCATTTCTTTAACAATGTATTACTTCACATATCTGTCTCACTTGTTTGTGCTCAATGGATTAGCTTCAGAAAGCTAGCTATGAAAAGTCTTTAGATTTCAACTTTCAACCCTTGTATTTCAACAGCTTTCATACCTGTGTACAATTTTACATTCTTCAGAAACAAAACAATGAGGAAGGCACTTTTTATGGGGTCAAGTATGCCTGATTAGAACACTATCTCAGCTTTTTCCAAATAAAAACTACAGTATTATTCTAAAACACATTCTAATTACTGTTTTATATGTATGTGTATGCGTGTATGTATGTATTTATAAATTTTTTGCATAGTTTCATTCTTTGGATGATTATCTCACATTTTCAAACTGCAATTTAATCAGAAACTTATCAATACATTTTCAGGTTCTAGCACAAGGGGCCTAATACACTACTTAAATTTCCCAAACACTCTGAAAATATTGCCTGTTGCTGTGATCGGTCCCAGACTGTCACACTGTAAAATTTAAAATCTTAGAATGTAATAAAATATTATAATCTATCACAATTTTGCTGTACTGTAACAGAGGGCATGAAGAATTCTATTGTTGAAAAAAGTGTGTTATTTTCTTGTAAAATCTTCAAGTAATGAAAAAAACAGCAAGAGAAGTATATGGGAAAAAATGTGGTTGATACTGGTGGGAAGCTTATTTCTGCACAATGAATTGTAAAAAATGTTCAAGAACTGTTCCTCTTTGAAAAAAAAATATGACCTCCTGTAATACTGCCTCAGTCAAATAGACCTCTAGTGAACTTCTGAGTAAATAATCATCATGTGAGTTGAAAATGCCTAAGGTCAGTTTCAACTGAAGTACCAAATTTCTGTAGAGTTTCAAGTGAGCTTACAAGAACAAATTCAGAATTCAAGCACTGTAACTAACACCTATCAGCTACTTCGTCTCTTTTCTCCTCTCCCCCCTACCCTTCTACCTTTCTCTTTATTCTTTTCCTTATTTATATATACATATTTAGGTTGCATAGTGGCAGATTTCCAGGCAAAGAAGAAACTCAAGGGGGAAAATTTATTCATCAATTAATTGCAGTAGAAATACTATATAGTACCTGTTCTTAAATTCAAAGGCAAGAAAGTTATCTGTGAAGAGAAAAAGTAAAAATATGCTGAGCATGCCTCTCCATGTTAATTATCTTGGTTGCATCTACAACCTTGCACATTTGTATGCTTATCTTGTCATTCTGTAGAATCTGAACCCCTGATATTGAACAGCAGGTGCAGGGGGAAAGTACAAAAGAAAGTTAAATCAAAGATAGGACTTAGGGTCTTGTAGTGATGGCACTAGGAAAACAGGAGATCTAAAGTCAGTTCTTGATTTTGCTATGTGTGCCCTGAAGAGCAAGTCTCATTTCCTTCTGCAAATCTTTCTCTTTACCCATAAAACACTGATGATACTTTACTTTATTCAATTTTTTATTTTTTTTTTTTAACTCAGTTTGTCATTTAGTCTATGAACTTTTATGGGGGGAGAGATGTGTCTTACTGGAGGCTTATGTGGAACTGAGCACAAAGGGACTTGTCAGCTGAGAATTCTCAGCTCTAGAAAAATACTGGAAAGCAATAACAGGCAAAGCAGAATAAAGAGTATCAAGTACAGACGGGTATAATATTACTGAATTTAAATGGGCAACTGAAGGGAGAATAGCAATCAACATAACAGTAACCACTTATCTTTCAGAGAGCTTTAAAACAGAGAAAGTAAAAGAAATTCAGCTATTACATATTTTTGATTTTATTTCTGAAGCCTGAATGTCAGTGGTTAATGAATTGTGTTTTGATTGTAGTTATGTGATGTACTTCACATTTCCAAGTTTCTGGTTTTCCCTTTGCTATATGTGTGTGTATATATGTGCATACAGACATACAAATCTATATAATATATACATGGTGTATCTACATTCATATTTAATACTAAAGTATGTTTCTGTCTAGAACAAGAAGTATTTCCTTTTAATTTCTTAATGAGGACACGTTAGATGTGATAGGATTAAAGTGGTTAATCTGAATAGTCTGCCTGCAGTTGCTGAATGTGCTGAAAAGTCAGCAAATTCATAACTGCATTTGAGCTTTGCTTTTGAGGTCTGTTAAATAATTTCAGTGGGACAAAGCTCTAGACTGCCTCATTATGAAAGAAAGACATGGTGCATTAGGAGTAGCCTGAAAAATGCCAAATGCTGGCTTCCTTTATAGCTGATAAAACTTGAAAGACAGAAACAAATTATCCAGGCCTTCTAGAAAAGGAGAAATATGCCAGCACAGTACTGCTGCATGACCAATTGTTATTCAATAAGCAGCTTGATGAGGGAAGCTTCATAGGCAGCACAGGGTTAATAAAGTTTAATTTTTTATACGGCTCCAGCTGCCTTTAAATTTTGTAAAGTACCTACAAGGTAATTTCAACCTAAAAATAATCTGTTAGAAATTTAACACCATGTTAAATTTACTGACACAGAAGTATGAAACTTTCATATGAAAAGTGCTTTTAAACTTTGATTTTTCTGTAATTCAATAATTGGTAGTAAAGGAATAACCCTATTAATAAAATTAATGTTGATTTGGCAGCAATTTTCTGATTGCCTGCTTACTTGGCTTCTTTTTCTACTTCTTTTTCTGGTTCTGGGAAGCTCAGGAATATGTCTGAGGTAGACCCAAGACTGAACACAGAGAAATCCCAACTACTTCTAATCAGAAGTCAACTCCAGTGTTGGGACTGAGTTTGCAGTTTCCAGTTGTGAACCCTGATTAATTTTGGTTAGTACACTCCATGAATGCAGCCGATAATACCTCATGTTGTAAACAGTGGCCTACATGCTTAACATGGTACAAGAGAATTCCCTTTCACATCAAGTTCAGCCTGTTCAGACCTGTGTGAATTAACACATGAATAGCACTTACAGGAGAAAAAAATACGAATCATAAAGCACTGAAAAGTTAATTAATTTTCATATCTTTTTGTCTAAAAAAAATATTACTACAGTACTCATCTGCTAAACCTTCTATTGGGGTTTAAGAAGGGTTCATAGTTTTTATGCTGTACCTTGTTATCCTGGACAAGATATCCTGAATATCTGAATTGCTGACAGAAAATGAACTGCATGACCCCAAAGGTCGTCCTGCCAACTGCTGTGTTGTTTTTTAAAAAGTTCTTCTCAAGTTGGTGTGCATTTTTTGAGCACATCTTGTGAAATCTCAGTGTAGCACTGTTTTAAGTACAATCCACAGTACTGGGTTGGGAATGATGCCCTATGCTCTGCACAGGCAGGGCCACAAAAATGTGCCTGGAACAAGTAAATCATTCAGGTCAAACTAAAAAGAAATATTCAATTCTTCCAAATACTTTTTTGTTTTTTTATAAAAATGGAATGAAAAAAACCTATCAATCAACAACACTGTTGTTGACAAATCATTGATTTTTGCTGGAGTTTTTCTTCAACTCTAAAACTCTTCTCTTAATTTATCAGGATGCAAAATTTTTCCTTAACCAACTTGAAAATCTCCTCTGCTTCTCTTGCTGCTTAACTTAGTGTGTTTTTAGTGTAAAATTTTACTAAATATACTTTGATTAATATTTGAATGGAAATATAAATTTATTTACTCCCATAGTCTTTGATTTTAATAATATTCTCAAAAGCTTCCATTCGACTCTTTAAAAACTGAAAGCTAGACTCCCAGATGAAGTAGATTTTGCACCCTGGAAAAACTAAAGTTACAGTAGCCACCTCAGACCAGGTGGTATTCTGGACTCTCCCTTTGCAGTCCCGGGTCCCAGCCCCCATTAGCATTTTCTCCTTTGCCCCCTTTCTCCTGAATTATGGGATTTCAGCTCCAGCTACCACTCTGCAGTACTTGGAAAGAACATTAGCCAACAGAGAAAGAGAGAGACATATAAGGATTGCAGAGAAAAACTGATTTATTAAGAAACCTGTGTAACAAACTTAGAGCATCAACACACTTGGTGGTGCAGAAGTTTTAATAAACTTCAGAACCAGTCTCATCCCTTCCTGCAAGCTGCGTTGCACCTGGAAGAAAAGTTTCACAAGTGGAGCAATACTTGATGTGGCTCTGTGCAGGTGTTACCCGGAGATTTCCAAGACTGCAGAATTCGGCATTGTCAATGCCACTTTCAAATAGTGGGCTTTGGCAAGGTTACAATTTGAGATCCTGCTATTATGCAAATAAGTCTTCATTCTGCTCTAGAAAGACTTTTTTTTTTTCCCAAAAATGTTGATCATCTCTTCCTTTCTCACACAAAAAGCATTGAGTTGAAAAAGGATGATAGAAAGCCTAAGGAGAGTATGACAGTTTAGCAGAAGCCGTGGAAGAAAATCACAGGATAATTTAATAGCTGTTTTCTTTAACAGGCTTTGTAGAAAATGTCTGTTATTTTATTTATATTTTAAACACTGAATGAGTTTCTTTTTCTGTCTTGAAAGGCTGTGTCTGAGAACTGCCAAGGTTGAAATATTGCAAGGAGAAAAAGAATGCAATTTATAGTAAACCTCAAAATTCCAGTATGTATCAAGGATACTCAGTCTGGAAGACAAGACAAAAGTCCAAAATTTATAATCTGTTGATCAGTTAAATCTTTCAATCCAAAAATAAGCAGAGGAAACCTTCTATAAAAATTTTGATGAAGAATTCACAGAAATGATCTGTGAGCTTCTTCAATATTGCCTAACAGGAAAAAAAAAAAAAAAAAAGGAAAAAACCAAAAACCCCAAACAATACAAAACCAGAAAATTGTAAATTCTCAAAAAACT
>VYZQ01051154.1:38925-50692 GCA_013400655.1 Mystacornis crossleyi
CAGCCAAGCTGGCCTACTGCCTCACCTGCTTGATTTCCAACATTTGGGAATTGCCTGCTCCTGTGTCTTTAGGAGGTGATTAAAAATGACCAGCACTGATGGATCCTGGTACTTGCAAAAACATTTTCCAAGGGGACCTTAGTCACTAATTCCCCAAGCAGGCTGAAATCTGTTCTGCTCATGTCCAGAGTTGAGGTTTTCCTGGACCTTTTGTCAACTGAGATTTTAAACTTGATTACTTCACCGTCTCTGTGGCCAAGACAGCCACCAATCTCCACTTTGCACACAAGAGCCTCTCTGTTGACAAGCAGCAGATCAAGGAGAGCATCTTTCTGAGTTGACTCCCTTAAGATCTGTTCCATAAAGTTGTCATCCAGGTGTTTTAGGAATCTTCTGCCCCAGGTTGTGCCAGCTGTGTGATGCTCCCAGCTAATTTCTGGCAAGCTGAAGTCCCCATAAGGACAAGGGCAGCAAACTTGGAAGTGTCCCTTAGTTCCTCAAAGAATAATTTGTCAGGGTCATCGTCCTGGCTAGGAGGTCTATAGAAGATTCCCATGGTGATACCCACATTATTTGTTTGCCCCTAGATTCTTATCCAGAGGCTCTCAACTCTGCCATTGCTACGTGTGAGCTCCATACATTCCAACATTTCTATTCCATACAGTGCCACCCCTCCACCTCTTCTGCCCTGCCTCTCCCTCCTGAAGAGCCTGTAACCATCCAACAGGGCACTCCAGTCACAGGACTCATCCTACCAGGTTTCACTTGTGCCAGTAATGTCAAATCTCTGGGACTAGGCCAAAGCTTTGGGCTAATTTTATTTGTTCCTCATGCTGCAGGCATTAGTGTAGAAACATTTCAGGTGTGGTTCATTGCAGCCAGCACCTGAAACATACTGACGAATCCCATTAGTGCTCGTTTCTTCAAGTTTTGACACATTGCCCCCTTACTCATCTCTACTGGCCAGCCTAGGTTTGTCCCTTTTACCTTTCCAAGCTAGTTTAAAGCTCTGTCAACAAATGCTCTTGTGCTAGAACCCTTTTTCCCCTCTAAGATAAGTGCAACTCATCAGGTGTCAGTAGACCAGGTATTGAGTAGATCATCCCATGGTCAACAAACCCAATTTTTTTCTGCTGACAGCAACGTCAGAGCCATGCATTGACCTGATTGATGGATTGGCCTATTCCTATCAATATTATTTCTTGTTACTGAAAGAATCAAGGAAATCACTTCCTGTGCTCCGGATCCCTCTACCAATTGTTCCAGGGCCCTGGAGTCTCTTTTGATTGCCCCTGGACTTCTCTTTGTTATTTTGTTACTGCCAGCTTGAAAAACCAATAGTGAATAGTAATCAGATTCCTGAAGGACAGAAGAAAATCTTTAGCAAAAGCATGCTATTTCCAACAGCAAAACAGTATCACAGCCACGCCACCATATTTTTCCTGTGAGAGAATGAATGGAACCAAGATGCCATAGGTAATAATGGGAAAATACATCCATATGATAACAACCCAGTAAACTGGGTATTTTCAAGAGTTTCTGCCATTCTGAAGATTGCAATTTTATTAAACACACAGAAACACAAAAACAAATTAAAAGCATTCACAGTAATTTCAAAGGGATAAGGAAATCCCTGTGATAGCTTTGTTTGAAAATTGATACCTTGCATGGTTTTGCAGAAATCTGTCAGTACATGTTGCCTCATGTCTATATAGCTGATTATTATAAGAGTTAATCATCACATCCCCTACCTAAAGCCATAAGCATTCATTTGTGATTGCACGATTATTTAACATCCTAAAAAATCATATTATTACAGTGTATTACAAATCTAAGTCAGATATAAGTGGCAAGGGATGGGATTTCTTAAAGGAAGAAAACACTCTTTAAAGACCAGTGGCAAGGAAGAAGAGGTATGTAACGAGGCTGAGACAGTGTAGTTAGAATTGTCACCTTTCTTCCACAACTGTCACTGATTCATTTTCTCTGTACAGTTCTCTGGAATGTACTTGTTTGTATTCTTCTTATTCCACAAAAGACTGTGATTCCTACTGATTTTCCAGTTTTACCTCTTTTCCACTGATCTGCTGTGATGGCAGTGAGGGCAGCTAGTTTGACAGAAAAAAATAAGCTGGTGTAGGACTGTTCGTTTGATGTTGTTTGCATAGGATTCTTTATTTTGTGAATACTTTTGCTTCTGAGAGTACTAATAAACAGGTATCAAATACAATTTCCACTAAGTAACTGGTAAAACTCACCCTGACTTCAGTAAAGTCATACTGTCCTAACTGCAGATTATAATCTTTCATCCATGCAGAAAGATTAGTTTGAGTGATCACCATGTGAGCATCAAACCTTATATTTCCCTGTGTCAGAATCCAACCTACTGATGTGAACAGGGGGTGAGCAATGTCCTCTCAGACATTTCTTGGTCGGGTGACTTGAAGAGCCAGAGGCTGTCTATACACAAGTAGCAATTCTCCTGTGTGCACTTATCTGAAGCATTCCTGTCCATTTCATGTAGGCTAGCACAGAGTTTTAACTCATAAAATCATATAATCATATACAGAGACCTTTGTATACATATTAATTTGATGACTCAGGTGGTCCTACAGAATATTCTGACACCATTACTGACTCATTAATATAAATCTAGAGGGAGAAAAAAATCCTCAGTTTATTTAATACATGAAAGATATTTTTACCAGTTGGGATAAAGTCTCAGGGCTGAAAATTTAAAACTTAAATGTAGAGATCAATGTACGAAAGAGATGTACCTGTGTTAGGTACTTTATCTCATCTGGCCCTTTTCATGTGTGTCTTTTCAATTGTGTTGTGACTCCCTGGCTCATTGTGAGGTCTTTGTTGAGGCAACTGCATTCTGCAAGTCCATTATTCTCAGGATTTTGTTTCGGTTTAGTTTTTATTTTATTTTATGAGAGTAGGACACTACCAAAGAGAATGTTTTTGAAAACTGCTAAGTTTTTTGCGTACTGAATCCATAAACAACATAAAAAAAAAAAAAATTAAAAAACCAAAACCAAAACAGAAGGAAAAAATTTGTCTAAAAAGCTGGCAAGTCAAGTATAGATGGGAGAAAGAAGGGGAATCAACTCAGTGCAACATCTGCTTCAGGCTAAACCAGTAAAATTTAATTCATTTTCATGCAGCATCTTTCAAACAAACCTCTCAAAACATTTTATAGGAAAAGATAAAATGACAAGATAACTTGTTACAGAAGAGGTTATTGCAACTCTCTCATAGACAGTAAATGAAGGAAACTGTGTGCAGCAATAGACTGGTCCAAGAGAAAAAAAAAAAGGATGCATATTTAAGGGAGGGGAAAAGTATTATCCTTACGCAGTGTAACGGAAACAAGGGATGAATAATAACTATATGAATGAGGATGAGCATAATGATGGGGACGGGGATGAAGATGAGGATAAGAAAGTTTCTTCTTGTATAAAAACTTGCATCTATTTTATTTATGTAGTAACTAAATTTCATGGCCTTACAGAATAGGTAAATTCATTTTCTAAATGGAAAAACCCAGACTAAAAAATACTCTAATAGGACCCTTCTAGGAACAGAGGCAGCTTCCTACTCACAGCAGCTGAAGGATGAGAAATGAGACTGCCAGTACGTATCAGGCCAAGGATACAAAAGCCGTCTCTGTTACTTTTGTCATATCCAGTACTTTCCCATTTTTTGGTGGAACAGTGCATGGTACTTTTCAGCAGGTCCATGAATGTGAGAATGCCAGTTTGAATCCTTGAATTATTTATTGGAAATAGAGTTTTTGCATTGGTCTGTCATCTCTGAAGATCACAAAACAAGTCAGTGTCAGGGACATGGATGTGACTGAGGACCCATCCCCAGTGCTGAGCTCCAGGTGCCAGGCAGATGACATCCATCAGAGAAGAAAGGGACAAAAAGAGGGTCTGGGAAATCCAGCTCCCATCCAGTTTTGATCACATAATAGTATACAAGGACTGTTTGATGATTTGACAGTAGAAGATAGAAGTACTTGTATTCTCTGGGAATGAAAGCAAGGGAAAGAAATGCTGGTTTTAGAAGACTGTATTTTCACAGAGAAGGGAAACAATAGAGAATTAAATTATGGACAAGAAGATAAATGCAAAATGTTAGAGTAAAACATGGGGGTTTTTTACTTGTTTACATTCTAAATAATTTTTGACAGACAGTTAGACATCCAATGTCTGTGCAAGCAGACGAGATTAACTCCACTCCTATTTATTGTCTGCCTTTAGAGGACTAGGAGAGTACAAATTCTTCATTTTTAGTCAGTGTACTTACTCTGGCATTCATCTTCCATGGTTTTACTCTATTTTTTTCCTCACTCATTCATCTTGCTTTGTACCATAAATAATGTATGCATGGCTTGCCATCTAGCAATTTGTTGGCATCAGAGACATTCTTGCAAGAGTGTTAACTTCCACACATAGTTGCACATTTTGAAGAATATGGATATTTTCCTGTGATTGAGAAATATGGCAGTGCTGACAGGATATTCCCAGAACAGTGTATACATGGCAGGGTGCTTGGATCACACCTGCCAAGGAAGTAGGCTCAGTGCCAGCATACTATATACATTCCCAACTTACTGAACTAATATAAACCACCATCCCCATCCTGCAGTTGGCAGCCCTGGGACAGTCTGATGCACCCAGTTACAACTCAGCTGCTTGCCCGTATGCCACCTGTTATGTGACAGACCTGTGGTGGCAGGAATGAGACTGAAGAAAATAGAGATGCATTGACATCTAAATATTGTCTTCAAATATTAATATATTAACCCAACGACATTGCTGATAAAGAGTTCTTACTTTATTATAAATGTTCTTATTTTTTTATTAAATGCATTCTTACTTTTTAGTATGTGTTTACTAGTAAGTATATATGATATAAAAATTAGATTTATGATTTGATTTGTTTTATGGCTGTATTTAGTATTCTTTTTATGTTTAGAAAAAAACAACACTAGATATTGTAAAATTTCACATTTTGTTACACCATAATGTTTTCAGATACCAGAACAGATTGCAGCTATGTAGAACTCAAGGTAACATATTTTAGACTTTGTCATGTAAAGCCACTACTTCACTTGTTAGAAATGTATCATTAATTATACATTTACATAATTATGCTTTAAAAGCAGTAAAAATATTTTATCATTCTACTTTTTTTTCCTGTAATTTTCTCTTCTAAGAATACAATTACTTAACTTTAAAAGTTGTATTCTTTCTCAGAAGGCACATTTTAGACAGGCAGTAATTATTTTGTGCCCTTCTCTCCATAAAATAGTGATAGATTAGTGAGGTTGTTTTTTTTTTAATGTGCTATGTTTGTTTTATTTTTCAAATAACTCCAAGGTAACTTTAAATACTTTGTTTAAAATTTCTTGTAGGCTACAAATTAGGGTCCATAATGCTTTATGATTTCATAACATTTGTATATTCAGTAGTAATTTAATTGAAGCGTCTTCTCGAAATGCCCACTACACCACGTGGTTTGTGTCACTAATCTGCGGGAGCAATAACTAAATAAACTGTAGCTCAGTGTGAATGACAGTGATAGCAAGTATCACTAAATATTGTCTGCAGGCCACTGCCAGCAGGTACCACACAGGTAGCGCAATTCCAAACCTAAGAATTACAGGCAATGTCATGGCTAACCCCCTTACTCGTAACGAATGAATTGGGGGAAGGAAGTCATGGGCAAAACACATTCAGATTCCCCAAAAGAAGTCTATATAGAGGAAAATTTAATGTTCCAATCCCAGTTATGTTTACTGGGCCTCAAAATGCTCTGTGCAATATCGTCTTTGTGGGTTGTGTATAAAGGACCATTTCTGCTGTATTTTCTCATGTTCTCAGACACTCTGTGACAAGCCTTGTGCCTCAGTTGAAGCTGAAAAATCCTCTTCAAATCCCCAGGTTACTTTTTCCTTTTCTGGTTGTAGAGGTGAGGATTTTTGAACATTTGGGGTTGCTTAGCCTGGAGAAAAGGAGGCTCAGGGGACCCCTGATTGCTCTTTACAACTCCTTAAAGGAGGCTGTAGACAGGTGGTGGTCAGTCTCTTGTCCTAAGTAACAAGGGACAAGACAAGAGAAAACAACCTCAAGCTGCACCGGGGAGGTTCAGATGAGATAGTATGAGGAATTTCTTTCCTAAAAGAGTTGTTAAAAACTGGAAGGGAAGTGGTAGGGTCACCACCCCAGGAGGAATTTAAAAGACGTGTAGATGTTGCACTTGGGGACATGCTTTACGGATGGACTTGGCAGAGCTAGGTAAATGGTTGAATTCAGTGATCTTAGATGTCTTTTCCAAAGTAAATGATTCTGTGATTCTAGGCACTGGCCTCTAGGAAGGAAATTAGCTCTTAAAAGGAACCATGTCTAAGTCATTCTTCCCCAGTTAACAGATTTTTTAAACGACATTGACCGGGTGTCCATGGCATACTTTGAANATTTGGGGTTGCTTAGCCTGGAGAAAAGGAGGCTCAGGGGACACCTGATTGCTCTTTACAACTCCTTAAAGGAGGCTGTAGACAGGTGGTGGTCAGTCTCTTGTCCTAAGTAACAAGGGACAAGACAAGAGAAAACAACCTCAAGCTGCACCAGGGAGGTTCAGATGAGATAGTATGAGGAATTTCTTTCCTAAAAGAGTTGTTAAAAACTGGAGCAATTTGCCCAGGGAAGTGGTAGTACCTAGAGACCAGGAGGAATTTAAAAGACGTGTAGATGTTGCACTTGGGGACATGCTTTACGGATGGACTTGGCAGAGCTAGGTAAATGGTTGAATTCAGTGATCTTAGATGTCTTTTCCAAAGTAAATGATTCTATGATTCTAGGCACTGGCCTCTAGGAAGGAAATTAGCTCTTAAAAGGAACCATGTCTAAGTCATTCTTCCCCAGTTAACAGATTTTTTAAACGACATTGACCGGGTGTCCATGGCATACTTTGAAAATAAGTCATAAAGATGGCATGTGAAGATGTGAAAAAGGGAAATAACTGAAAGTCTGTACATTGCATATAAAACTTAGAGATATTTACCCATCATTTTCAAGATTCTTCCATCTGGCAGTACATTGTCTGAAGTTTCAACTCTAAATTCAGTTCACTTCATGTTCTCTGTGTATCAGGTTTTCTTCTATTCCCTGCATGTTTTATTGTGGGGTTGGAATCTAATGTTACCAGTGACAGCTGGATGCCCCTGCAGAACTTTTTTATAGCATATATACAGAGCAGCATCTTCTGCAAGCCCCAGTACTGGCAGATGTTTCTCCAGCCACCACCAACCTGTGTAACACTCAGCTGTCCTAAGTGCCTGCTTGTCAAGTTTCACCTTTTAAAATTAAATGAAAAGGCTTGTCAGCATCTTTCGTTGTCCTTCCAGGAGTACAACAGTCAGGCATATAAAGGCATAGTGATAATATATAAATATCAGTAATTTCAATATTAATTCTACCTTTCTCTTTGTGTTAGCACAGACCCTGCCTAACATTGACTTTAATCAGTTGACTTGTTCTATCAGTACAAGNGAATTCAGTGATCTTAGATGTCTTTTCCAAAGTAAATGATTCTGTGATTCTAGGCACTGGCCTCTAGGAAGGAAATTAGCTCTTAAAAGGAACCATGTCTAAGTCATTCTTCCCCAGTTAACAGATTTTTTAAACGACATTGACCGGGTGTCCATGGCATACTTTGAAAATAAGTCATAAAGATGGCATGTGAAGATGTGAAAAAGGGAAATAACTGAAAGTCTGTACATTGCATATAAAACTTAGAGATATTTACCCATCATTTTCAAGATTCTTCCATCTGGCAGTACATTGTCTGAAGTTTCAACTCTAAATTCAGTTCACTTCATGTTCTCTGTGTATCAGGTTTTCTTCTATTCCCTGCATGTTTTATTGTGGGGTTGGAATCTAATGTTACCAGTGACAGCTGGATGCCCCTGCAGAACTTTTTTATAGCATATATACAGAGCAGCATCTTCTGCAAGCCCCAGTACTGGCAGATGTTTCTCCAGCCACCACCAACCTGTGTAACACTCAGCTGTCCTAAGTGCCTGCTTGTCAAGTTTCACCTTTTAAAATTAAATGAAAAGGCTTGTCAGCATCTTTCGTTGTCCTTCCAGGAGTACAACAGTCAGGCATATAAAGGCATAGTGATAATATATAAATATCAGTAATTTCAATATTAATTCTACCTTTCTCTTTGTGTTAGCACAGACCCTGCCTAACATTGACTTTAATCAGTTGATTTGTTCTATCAGTACAAGGTGACCATTTGTGTAATGTAATGCCATGTTTAGCTTCCTTAATCACACACACCTAATTTTCCTGACATTGATTTTTACTACAATTTTATCCATAGAAGGGTTTATACATCACATGTCTCCTACATCTTTCTGCCCAAGAGATGATAACAAAGACAGCTTAACTTAATTGAAACAATAGCACACTATTTACATCAGTAAAAAGAAGTATCTAAATTTCAAGGAGTCTTTTGGATTTGAGATCTGAATGCAGGAATTGGCAGTCAGGCTTGCTAAACTGTAAATTTTCTCACATGAAGTGTAACACTTCTGGGGAAACATTTTAACTCTTCTGTCATGGCATTTCCCTCTGTAAATTTATTTACTGTATCCGTCTCACAGAAGTGTCAGGAGAATCAATCCTTGAAAAACTGTAGTTGGGATATTACTAAAAGAGAAAGACTTGGAATTCCAAGGGTTTTGGTGCAATTGCACTGTACTCTGGGTGGATAGGATGGTGAGTTGCACAATCTCCCAGTGTACTCAACGTAGTGAAACTAAGGCACCTTCGGAGCATTCCCAGCCACTGAAGTCCCTCATTTCTTCCCCAATATAGAAGGGTCAGAGAAGGGCTATAAAATTAAATTAATTTATTTTTGGCTTCACCTAATCTTCTGAAAAGCAAAAAATCGTTTTCCCCTACCTGCTTATTCTTGCCATCATTTCTAGCACCCAGCCAAGACATTAAAATGGTAAATTGTGCACAATAATTCAGCTGGTGTCTGTGAAGGCAACAAAAGTTAGTCAGGTCTTCCTCAGAGACTTCCCCACACATGCACACTCTCCTTTGCTGTCTCTGATGGGCAATTTGATTTGTCCTAAGATAAGAACACTAATCGGGAATTACAGGCGGAGCTGCCTGGATGCTCACATAATGACTGCATCCAAAGAAGAGGAAGCTGTGATGATTGCGATTGGCTTTGGTACACATCGGTCTGCAAAAGGCTCTTCAATGCTGCTGAGCACTGGGCCAACGGGGTAAGCTGTTCTCCCGAGGCTGTAGGCGGTTTCCAGGGAATCCTCCTCTGGCAGGGATGCCTGCAGGGTAAATCCAGACCGAAGACAGGGAACACTCCTGCACGGGTGAGTAAAATTGCTAAGATCTGGTCACATATGGAGATAAAATCCTAAACTAGCACCTGCACAGCTGCTATGGCTTTGTCACCTTGCATCCTGCTGATGCCTTCTCCAGCTACCTAGAGACTAGACAAGAATAAGGGAATGAAGACAGGTATTTATTTGAAAGGCCTTCAAAGGTACACCCTAGGGAGCCAGAGGCTACTTCCAAAAAGGACCCCAAGATGGATGACAAGTCACGAGTTCTTCACACTTTTGTAGATTTGGTCCGTTCGCTTATCAGCATAAATTCACCACTTAAAACTTTAGCTTTCTTCAATTTCTCCACCTCTCTAAGGGCCCTAGTTTACACCTTTGGGCCTAGGACAGTCTGAGTGTCCTTGAATAGCAAGTTCAGAGAAGGTTTGTTGTGTCTATCTGGCCTAAGAGAGCAGCTAACAAGCTACAGAAAACTTCAGAGTTACACACTAGGCAATACAGGATTAGAAAAAAATATAACAGTTAAAATCTAAGGCATCACTGCAAGGCCAAAAACTGTAAACCTGTACATTTCTAGATGAACCTGCTTATATTATAACCATTTAGACCTGCTTATATTATGTACTACATTGGCAATATTTAGATACTGTATTAGCAATAAATCTAACATAATCCTTCACAGTACCAAAATTAAATTTCTGAGAAAATAGGTGAGAACATTTAGGTGAGCATACATACTTACACAGTTGTCACTTAATAAAACAGTAAATGCTTCAAAAGAACCTGAGAAGCAACAACTTGGCAGCAACACACTTCCACATATATTAATTTAGTTTCTGTGATGAAAAACACAGTCAGGTCATGACTGCCACATGAAAATGCCCAATTCTATTGACAGTCATACATAATTTAAAAAAAAATAAAATACTGTCGTCCCTATCAAGTCCCCAGTCATTAAATCTGTTTAGTGTTTCTAAAGTGGCGTTATATTGATTTAATGATGCTATTAGTAATATCTGCAGAGAACATAAGCAATTACTCTTTGGGATATTCTTTCCTAGAGAAAACACCTAATTCCACTAATTGCCTCTATTTCTGTTTCAGTTAACTGTACACTGTATACATGTTAATAATATTATTATCAGTAGGAGTGAATTTTAATTAACATTCATGTGTAGAAATTTAATTCAAACCAAACATATTCCAATTCCAATAGTTTAATTATTTTATTAAATTAATTGCATAGTTATTTCCAGAGCCAAAGCATTATTCTAAGGTATCAATTAACAAAGAGATCTACAGCTCACCATGAAAGAAAGTTAAAAAAACTGTCCATGAAACAGACATCTAGAGATTCTATCCCTAACTAATACCCAAAATCAGACTGTTTTACATTAAACACTACTATGAATACATAAGAGGAATTATTACTGCATAGTCTTCCAGCTCAGAAAATATACTGTATATTCTTATAAATTCAGGAAAAGTAAGTATGTAGAACTGAAAAAACAAATCACCCCCACCCAAGGTGTTTATAGCAGGGCAAGAAATTGAATCCAGATCTCATGAGCACTGGTTCAGTGCTTTAACCACAAAATGTTAGAGATACAACTGATCAGTCATTGAGATTTTATAGAGACTTGAAATGTGAAACAGAGTGCAATTTCAGTTTCTTCTCTGCATAAAACCAAAGAAACTGGAGGAGGTGGTTCATGGAATTTGGGGAACTCAAGCTATCCTGAAAATCTGCAGGTCCTCTTATTTGTTTTAATCCTCTTATCAGCATGTTGATTTGACTAACATTGATATAAGGATACAAATATAAAATTAAATATTCCTTTGACCATACTGCAAGTATTAATGTTTGACAATATACCTCAGTTTTACTAACTGATTTATAGGAAGATTAGAGATTTGGTTTAAAAGCTAGTAAAATTAATGTGAGTCATTTTTGACTCAGAGAAAATTCTGATAAGGTCCTTGATAGGTGGATCAGCCATGCTGTGTACTTGGCTGATTTCCATGATACCTTACATGATTTCAGAAATTTTTCAGAACTATGAATACTCTTCTTTGCAGATTCTGGAGTAAATCATCCATGGAAGTTCTAGGTACTTTTCAAAACCCAATGTAAAAGCCTAAAATTAATCCTCTCCCCATTTGAACCACCAGTGATATTACATATATTTGAGACTACATTTCTTGTGATTCATTTCACGATATAATCAGACTAGATTCAGCACCGCTATTTAAAAAAGTACTGCAAGTCTCAAGTGACGCTGGGTGGGAGCTTTGCCCAAAGCTCACTGCGTGCCACTGCAGGCGCCCTGGTGGCCTGTGCAGCACAATGGACAGTGCAGTGTCCTT
>VYZQ01051154.1:51120-69854 GCA_013400655.1 Mystacornis crossleyi
CGGGGAATGGTAACCTTGGAAACTGGGGTACAGAATACAACTTATTGAACTAAGAGGGCTTATGCAAAACTCAAAGGGAAACACGAACCAACTTGAAAAAACCTTTTACAAACCAACAGCACTACAACACTCGGGTGTGACTAATTTCTCACTGTCTAGCACAGGTTTGCTTTTACTGGCACCTTAGTAATCCTGATCAATGTCATTTAGCTCCTGGCATGCACACAGCAAATACAATTAACGATCCCATACATTTCACTGCTCCTGCTGCACGTGTGCGGACATTTGTGCACATGTGGAACCTTCAGCCACACTGACACTCAGAAAGTTGTCATGAACAGACATGTGGAGACAATATGACTCTTCTTAAGGTACAAGGGATGATAGAAAATGGCATGCTGCTATTAAATACGTTTAACAGCCAAGACACACGCCTTTCAGTCGCTGTCAGTGTTGCAGTCATTCCAAGTGGGCAATGGCAGCTCTCACACATCATCAAGGAAATTGTCAGTAATCCCTGGAGACCATCTCTGTCATAACTGGCACTGGTAGAGGAGAAGGATGTGTCAGGGAGAAAGATATTGACACACCATCCTGAGATGGCAATAGTGGCAGTTAACACTCCTTCAGACTTTCAAAACTGCTGTGGAAGTCATAGCAGAAATACGAAGCATCAAGATGACATTTTTTACAGCTGCTTCTCATAGTATCATGACATTTAAAGTGCGTGCTAAAATCTATCAAGTACATTTAAAACATAATTATGCCATAACATGCATTATATACCTAATATGAGCAGGAGTAGTCTATCAGTGTTTTGAATTTGTAATGCAGACAATAGAATATAATGCTTTCAAAAATGGTATTTCTAAGTTTATTATTCAATTAACATATATACTCTCCCTAAGAAAATAAAACATTTTGAGGGGCACAAAACACTTTTACTGCACATGTATGCAATTTATTTTTTAACAAATTGCTTTTGCCTTTAAATTATGTTATTATTATGCTAAAAAAAATTCTTACATGTTGTCATCACTCTTTAAATTTCACTAAAAGTTACTTGGCTATACATCTGCCAAATAGTTTTGCTTTCAGTCTGTTCAATTAAAACCAGAAAAGTGTTTGTCCAAACCTTAATCCTATGCTAATATTCTGTAGAAAAGATTTGAGTTAATTTTATAATACTATTTCCAATTTTTACCATGTTAAAGGTGCTTTACACTAATTGGTTGATTTTTCAGAGCAATAACTGGAATCCTACTAAGTGCTTAACACATTCTTTACCTAATTTTTTAGATGTAGTTCAGTATTGAGTAAGAGTATTTTTTTAAAATAAATTTTCTGAGATAGAACCTTACAATAAATTTCTGAGGTGGATCAGTCTCCTCAGTTCCTTACATGCATTCTTAAGCTCAGAAGCTGTTTTTGTTTTGTTTTGTTTTGTGTTTTTTGTTTGTTTGTTTGTCTGTTTTGGAGGGGGGTTGTTTTGTTTCGTTGGTTTTTTTTGTTTGTTTTGGTTTTTTGTTTTTTTTTTTTTAATGGAAACGAAAACTAGAAAACAGGCTTTTTAAAATAATGAAAACTGAGAACAAGACAAAAAACAACAAAAATCTCCCCATTTCCTTTTATGTCCTTACAGAGTGCTGTGTTTTACATGACAAATCCCAGGCTGGTTCTCTGTCCCTGAGCCCCTCTGTGACTCACTCTCTACCACACTGCAGTTTCCATGCTGGCTGTCTCTCTCTGTCCCTCCCTCTACTTTTGGTTTGGTGAGACAATTGAAACTTTACACAATCTTCTCTTCTCTGGCATTTCAGTAGCCCCTGGAGACTGGCAGTTCTCCCCTTCGGGTGATCCCGTCTAACTGAGCCTCTAGGGACAAGAAGCAAGGCAGCCATCCGTCTGGCTGGGTGGCCATTCCTGGTTAAAGGAACATGTGCGTGAAAAAGTTAAACAGTTACCCAGCCTGTCACACCTTTTACAAAGAAGACTTACGTAAGACAGTTATTTTGAAGCCCTTACATTACATCCTTTATATTAACACTTTGAAAGGGAAACAGACAGATGCTTATCTTTCATTGCTAGTAACATAGCTAATAACTGAATACAGAAAGTTTTTATTGTAGATAGAGCTCATAGTGTCTTTGGAGTTATTCTTTCTTGATTCTTCCTATTGGAAGTTTCCAGATGAAGCTGTTTTTAACGTTGCCAAAATTATACATTTGGACTGAAATTTTCTCCACTGAGTCTGTCAGGTAGAAGATTTATTTACCTTTTTACAAACATTTCTGCAAAAAATGATTCAGCCATTTATGTACAAAGCTAACAGAAAAATAATCTCTCACTGATGTTAAACTGTAATAAATTCAGCAGTTACTTTATGAACATTTTAGAGCAAAATCCTGACCTTTTAGCAGAATTTGGTTTTAAGCTAGGGGTGTTTCTGATAGCATCGCAGTGACAAAACTGCTTTTTCTCCATTCCGGAAACCACTGAAAAATATCCTTTTGCAGCAGTTTGAAATGTTCCAAAGGTTTGACAGACATATTCCTCACAGTTTCTGCCTTTCAACTCAGAGCTTTGACTTGTTTGAGCAAGTTTCACACCTGGAAAGTGACTGAGTATGGTCCAGAACATAATTACAAAGATCGAGGAAGACTCTTCCTGAATTTCAATGCCAGTTAATGTGGTCCATGGGATGTGAACCTGTGAACTAATTAATAGTTTATTTTCCTAGAGCTATAGGTTATTTCTTCATTGCTGCTCAAGTGACATGGAAGTGCAGGAAATATTAAAAAAAAAGCATCCCAACATCTGAGTCAAGGACAAAAAACAGATGGCAAGAGACAACTGTTGAGGGGAGGAGCAGATTGGGACAAGGAACCTGAGGGAGTGAGAGAAGGTTGAAGACGGGAAGAGAGTGTAATTAATAAACAAGGAAATGGACTCTGGGAAGAGGAACATAAGGAACACAGAAATTAGAGCTGTGAAAGCTACACAAGTCATAAATTGTGACCAAAAGACAAGAAGAGTACGAAAGAACAAAATGAGGAAACAAGGCAGAGAAGTAATAATGGAAAAGTAGGATTTGTACTGAAAGTTTGAAAGAATTAGAGAGGTCTCAAATGTATAAGAATATAACTTTAACATTTGCAGTGACAGACAGATTGTAATATATCGGACATTGCTATTCAATATTCAGAGAAGACGATAGAATGGATTAAGTTCACATCCCAAACCAAGGCCTGGAGGAGGACCAGATACTGAAAACACACTGCTCTACATATTTAATGGAGCCACACCTTTCTGGGGCATGGTTTTATGCCTGCTGTCATCTTGTGTGAGGAGAATTTGTGAAGCAGATTTAAAAATCTAATACATTTTCTTTAATGTCTTTATGATCCTCTGTATAATGGGATTTTTTTTTTTTCTGTGCATATGGGTTTCTTTTTTTCTTTTTAAACCTGGATGTTATACTTTGAAGTACAGGTTAAAATGACAGAATTTTTATGTCAAAACATTGAAAAGTAAGTGATAGCATAAAAGTTTCCTATATTAATTCAGTCTCTTCCTCCATTTTTGCTCCACAGTTGAATTTTTGCTTGTTTGGACACATGAGAAATTCATGTTTGAGCCCATAGGAATTGGGAAGAAGCCACCAAGAACTTTCAGTTTTGACTTTCTAGAAACCACAGTTGTGTCTAGGGAATTGTTTTGTGTCTCAGCTCATAACCCTTGAAATTCCCTTGAAATAGATCAATTCACTTTAGTAGCATGTGTAAGCATATTCTGGTAGCTGTGATCACAATACTAGCAAGGCATCATCTGCTTTAAAACCCAATAGTTTTGAATGTTGCAGATGGTATCAAGACATTAAAAAAGTAGGGTATGTTCCTTCGTATTGGTTATTGGTGCAGCTGTTAAGTTAATGAAGTCAGTATATATTCAGTTTTAATCGTAGACACATTTTATTTGAGCTTTCATAGAACAGCTGTGAAATAAGTGCTATAATTAATGTTCTGTGGGTTACACTAAAACCTGTATATATGTATCTTATTAATTATATGTTATAATCTTTGTTCAATTTATTTAGTTTTTTGTTCTTCAGATGAAAAATCATCAGAAAATTGCACTTTCTTCACAAAACATTTAAAGGTTTCAAAGTCATCTTTATTTGTGCTTTCACCTGCCAGGTCACCATCAATAAAATTTATTATTAGATGAAATCAATTGATTTTATTAAGTTAATGCCATCTTTACATATCTAGATTTATCAGGTACTCAGCATATTAATACAGGAGTCAAGCAGACTATTCCAGTTGTACTTGAAGAAATAACCTCATTCCAGCTTTCTTTAGTATTATTTTCATATGGGGTGCTCCAGATACACAATTCCTAGTAAATTGTCATAAAAGGATAAAACATCAAAAGTAAAATGATGAATCTAATCCTCTTGGGTTGGGGGGTGGCAGGGTAAAGGGGGATGCAGGTGGGGTACCTAGGTAAACTAGGGAATGTTGATTTGTGCTATTTTAATCGCAGCTACTGGAAACTCCTTGTTTCAAACATTCATGGTCAAATACTTTCTTCTGTGGGGAAACATGGTAGGGAACACAGCAAAGTAGAATTGTCAGGTCTTCTGGGAGACTGACACTAACAGCATAATCTGAGATTTTCTCAGAATCAAGGAAGTGATTTATAAAGTTTTACTTCTCTCCTGCCCTTTTTCTGTTTTCGTTTGTAAAAAGGCTTGTTTGGTATGTTTGTTTTTTTTTTGTTTTCAGACGAGTTCACAAATTCAGTTATACATGCTTCACCAAATAAAGACTTGATAATAGTGTCATTCAGGTTTCTTGGGGATAAGGTTATTCAGCTTTACTTACGCATTACATTATTTATTGTATGGTCTTGTACATTGTGTAAAAAGCCACATTTGCCCTTTTTCCTTGTGTCACTCTGAAATGCTCAAGTGACTATTCCAGGAGGCACTGGAGGTCTGAAGACTACAGGAACTTTTGTTCTTCCTAGTACTTCTTTCACAGAGTCACAAATCTTCTGAAACAAAAAACAATGCCATATACTGTTGGATACATAAGTTGCCTATGTCGTAAGTTCTAGATTTCTGTTAGTTTCCTTAACACAAAAATCACCTAAGTCTGAAGGCTCATTTAAAAATAATGCAAAGCTTAATTCACTGCTAGTGTAGATATAGCTGCACTATAATCCTAAGAAGGTTTTCAGTGACAAGGATGCTTCCCACATTAAACCTCTCTTCTAGTGTATTTTCATTGAACTTAGGGAGGGAGGGAAGGAAAAGAACTAAAAATTTGTTACTGCAAACTTAGGGCCATGGAAATCCTGCTGCTCATTTCTTTCATTAATAGGAAAACACAGAATAAATATTTTCTTTTGCAGCACCTTCCATCTTTGGAAGGCACAGTGGTATCCAATTATTTTAAAAAGTAGGCTGCAAACCTCTGGTCCATAAGGGTAGAATTCTGTGTGCTATTGTTAGATACTTAAACAAAATTTTTTTTTTTCCTCTAAGTAGCAACATAAATCAGAAGAATCTGTAACTGTTCAACATCTCTGAAAAAAAATCAGGCCATTTATATTTAGGTATTGAAATAGGAGTTAGGAAGCTAAATTTAGTATCTACTCCTGCTCTCCGTTCAGCAGTCATGCACTCTGACCATTCTGTAATTCAGTGAGGGCAGTTTTTTCATCCTTTGTGCTCATGGCTCTTTGGAGATATGGGTTAGAGAGACAGGGGGTTTTATCTTTGTTACTACTGAGTTTTCATTGCTGCTGGAATATTCAGCTATAATTACGGATTGTTTTTTTTTAAATTCTGTGATGCTCAGAGAATGTCTCATTCCCCTTTTTTTTTTTTCCCCCTCTACTTTAAGGATTATGAATCAGCACATTTCCTAACTAGTTCCCTATCACAACAGGTCATGTTACTATGGGATAGCTGCAGTAAAGAGATTTGTTCTTCTTGCATTCTTTACTGCTTTGTGCATTTTGCTCCCATGTGCAGTAGGAACTTCACTCCATGTTTGGAGAAGGTAAAATCAGACTCCAGGAGATACTAGATCCTTCCTGTGCATATGCTGAAGATCAAGCTGGAAGGAATGAGGAAAGTTATGGTTTTGCTTTTCTCAGCACATTAACTAGTAGCTGTATCACAGCATCAAAAGCAATGCATTGTATTTTTGTAACAGGTTACCTAGACATGTCTCTCACAAGGTTAGGAAAGCCAGGAGAAAATAAGAATCTGCAAATCCCTTCTCATCTGTATTCTGACTCTGGAAATACAAAACTGTACTGCACTTGCGCAAAGCATGCACAGAAAAGAGGAATCCTCTCTGATGATCCATTCATCCTTGCTTCTGTCAGTAGCCAGGAGATTGATTTTTAAGAACCTGTTCCTCTGGTTTCATTTTAGACCAGTTCCTCACAAAACCAGTAACATTCAGTGGAGCATCCGTGTATGAATGGGTTTGATAGAGGGTAAGATACTCATATCAGTCACTTCCCTATGTCTCTCCCACAATCTGTGGCTTCTGCAGAGACAAGGGAGCACTCAGCCTGTCCCCTTCTGTCAATAATTAAATTCCACAGCATTGCTATTTAGCTCTTGATGATTATTATTTCGGTAGCAACATACTGCCTATACCTGGATATATCAAAATATATAGGACCCAGACAATTTTCTGTTCAAGCAGACAGCAGTGGAAATTTACACTGGTGTTGTTTACTAAGTAAGAGAATGGCTTTATCATCCTTAAGGTGCTTGACTAACTGCAGTGCAGTTCTGTCATCCTCTCAGACCATTGCTCAATGAACAATACATTCAGTTTACAAGTTTTTCTTACAAAATCAAAACGACCATTGTGGCATGCTATCAAGCTGTGATACAAAACATGCTTCATTCTGCTGCTTCAAAACTTTTTCAAATAGGTTAACTTTCTCCAGTCTTTATGTTGGACCAGATGTCATCTGTTTGCACTTCTGAAAATTTACGAGGCTCAAGTCCCCAGAGCTTGGTTTTTTTGGTTTTTTTTTTTTGGTTGTTGTGTTTTTTTTGTTTTTTTTTTTTTTAATTTTATGCAGCAACTTCTTTCGTTTGCTAACATCTTCAGTTTTTTAATTATCTCCTATAACTGAAAGCTTTCATGGTAGGCTCTGAATCTTCTGCTGTTTGCCGAGGGCCGGAAGAATTATGTGTCACATTTACACATAATTCTGCTTATCCCCCTAGAAAATTTTCTTATAACTCTAATTATACAGCCATGAAGAGTCTATCCAGATGTTCTAGAGGAGGACAAAATATAGTGGTTGCCACTAAAATTATACAGCTCTGTACTAAAACAGGGCACCTGTAAAAGGTACACCTTTCTGAAAGGCACACCTTTCAAAAAATTACTATTTTCAAATACTGTCCTCCAGGTACCTGAAAGAACTTCCCATAAATGGGAGGGGAAAATCAAAAGAAGCTTTCATTATCTCTACAACCTCCAGTGCTGTTGCAGACACATATCGGGGAGGGGGGGAAATTTGTGCAGCTAATTCTTTTCTTCAAAATTCACTCCCTATCTTCTATTCTGCAACTGGTTAAGAAAGAGCAGTGAAATATCCCAACAGTAATGGTACTGCTCGGATAGCTCTTCATGTGGGAAAGAAAAAGAATATATTATGCTCTGCTTAAAAGAAGAGAGACTGAATGAAAAGTAGTACAAAACAAATAAGGAAAGAGCTCAGAAACAACTCACAACTCAGAAGATGTACTGCATCTGTTTGCTTGTCCACTGCAGACACTGAGACAGAGAGATGAAGGCTTGAATTCCCTGATAGCTGGACAACTGGACCAGATATGCAAAACACAGCTAAGTTGGCTTAAAATCTATAGCAATAATAGTACTGTAACAAAGTACTGTTTATGCTGAATATAACTTACTGTTCTTTCACTAAACACTGAACATACATGCCATGAAACAGCTCACAATCTTACAGTGGTGGAGTAGAGCAGGAGCTGACCTTGCAAAGGATACACACAATCAAATGAAATTTTAACCTGTTTAAAAGCTGCTGTGCCCCTTTCCTTTCAAAGAAAGATATAACTTGTACTCATAAAAATCCACTTAATTCCTGATTATATTAAAGGAAAAGATACAAATACCTCGTTGTAGAAATACTGCTGATGTGAAGTTAAAAAGAAGGAAGCAAACATTAAAAGCAGCCATTCATAAGAAAGATATACTTCGACAAGTAAAAGTGAGCTAAAAGAAAAATAGTGCGTAACCCAATGTGTATGACATGGGTGCCTGAAAGTAGTTTTTAAAAATAACCTTATAAACTTCATAAAGGAAGATTAAGATCATAAAGTCAAGCCTTTATGACTTAAAAAAAAAAAATCTGCATTTCTTTTAATTCTATCTCTATCTGTAAAAAAAAAAATGAAAATCACCTCTTCACAAGTAATTCTTCACTATTGTCATAAATAGCTACAGTATGCAAAAAAAAATTAGCAAAAATGCTTCTGGCTTTAATGTTCACTTTGGAAATATTGAGAAATGGAGCCTCATAAGTTATTCATAAGATCAGAATTAATGTAGTCACTATTCCTGGCTTCTGATTAAATGCTGTCTTGTAACCTAGTAACACTAGATATAATGACCAGATGATAATTTTATGTGAATTGAGTCAATGAAGGGAAGCTTTGATATGTCAAGTTGCAACATTACTTGCCCAACAGACATATGCCTGGAGACCCATCCACAGTTGTGGAGACAACTTTCTTCTGTGTTTGCATGGGATAGTGTATCCAGACAAAGTCCGTTTCTAATGATGGGTTCATTCTCACTCTTCCACTATAATAGTTAAGACAGTGGGAGATGGTGATGAGGGAACAGAAATTTGCAATCTTAGAATAATAAAAAAAGGAATTGAAAGTGAGGGTTTTTTTGCAACTCATCCTCACTGACAGTAGTGGCCAGAATTCACTGAACATGATGTTGAGCTGTAAATCCTCTGACAGACTTGCATATATTATACAGGACGACGAAAATATATAAAACTGTGCCACTCATCACTAGTATCTTACCTTGCTAGAGGCTTCAATATAAGAGACAAGCAAAAGGCATAGAGAACAATCTTGTATTAGTATTGCCAATTTATGACCAGAGTTGTGTAAGAACCCAAGCAAATTCCAGATTAATCCAGAATTCTCTTTTTCCTGAATCTAAACCAAATCAAGGTCTGTTTAAAAAAAAAAAAAAAAAAAAAGTCAGAAACTACCTGGGATAGAAAAAATAAATAAATACAAAGAAAAGTTAGTAAAGAAAAAATGCACACACATACACACACATATTAGTACACAACAGAGGTTCAGAAAGCATAAACCATTGNGGGGCGCTGCCGGCTGCGAGGCGGGGATGCGGCTAAAAGCGGGTGGCTGGTGGGGAAGGGAACGGCGACGGAAGGGGCTGCCGGAGCGGCGGCATTCCGGCTGCCGGACGCGTGCTGGCTGCTCCGGGTGTGCCTCCAGCCGGAGCAACCGCGGTGTAAAGGAGAGGGTGCGGTGCGGTGCGGTGCGGTGCGGGCAGCAGCCGCGCCTCCCGGGCTCCCGGCTCCAGCTGCAGAGCGCGGGGGTAGGGAGGGTCATCACCGCTGGTGAGGAATAAAACGCATTCGAAAAAAACACTAAGATCTTAAAAACCAATCCACCTGGACGGAGGATGGGGAAGGGGATGAGGAGAGGATGGGGTCAGAAAGTGGTGCATAGAAATAGCTGGTGTCTTGGGTTAGAGGAGCGGGAGACCAGGGGACAGCGCTCGCCAACTCGCCCTCTTGCCTTCACGCTCCGGGGCAGAGGAGTGAAGAGGAGAAGATCAGGGAGGAAGGTGGAGAGGAGCAGGAGGAGGAGGAAAGCAGGAGGAGGGGGTTCCTTGCGCTCTTAGGGGTAGGGGCGAGCGGCGGTGTGAGATGGCACTCACATAAGCACACATCCACATCATCTATACATCCACACGCGTCCAGGCAGGGGCGGGCAGAGCCTCCGCCGCCCCCGCGGGAGCAGCCGGGGGAGGCGCCTCGGTCCCCCCGCCGGGAGGGGGCACGGCGGGGCCGGGAGGGGCTCGCGGNCTACCTGGGATAGAAAAAATAAATAAATACAAAGAAAAGTTAGTAAAGAAAAAATGCACACACATACACACACATATTAGTACACAACAGAGGTTCAGAAAGCATAAACCATTGAAATGGAATCACTGAAGCAGAGAAAAATCTCAGAGAATAAGAATTATACAATAATTACTCAGTTAATGCGTAAGTTGAAAAGAGACCTAACTATTTGTGGAAGGCAAAAGGGAAAAAAGGCAAGGAAAGAAAAGCATAGACTGCCAGAAAATTATTAAATGTTATAGCAGAATTTGCACTGCCACAGGGGAGGGAAGAAAAAANGGAGCTGCCGGCGCGGATGCCTTCACCTGGGGCTTTCCATCACTGAGCGAGCCGAGGAGGAGAGGCTGTCGGGTCTGGAGAACTACCTCTGGATGGTTTAAAAAAAAAAAAAAAAAGAGAGAAGAAGAAAGGAAGGATTAGAATCAGCCTGCATCCTGAGAGCAGCCGTTAGGGAGAGGCAAAGAGTGGGAACCCACTAGATGTATGGATGGATGCGAAGCGGCCGAGGAAAGCCCGTCAGGAGGCTGATGCGGCGGAGCGGCGCCGGCAGCCCAGCCCCGGGGCTGCGCGGGGCGAGTGCTGCGGGGGGCGGCGGNTCTGCAATCTTCTGCTCCCCCAGGCTCAGCACCATAAGGGACTGCTATATTTGAGGCTGTCAGGAGGATGGGAGAGAGAGGCTGAGAGTCAGGGCGAGAGAGACGGTGCCACAGCAGCGGTAAGTGTCTTTGCCATTCCCCCAGCCAGGCACTGATTTCCCTGGTTAGGCTTTGGAGTATGTGCAGATTATTTGTTGTAATATCCATCGCAGCATCTCTGTGAGCAGTCTGCTGTGAAGCCGGCAACGGTGAGAGATCTCATTTTTGGGCTGCAAGTTTATGTGTTTTGCTTTTTTGTTTTGAATCTTACGTTGAAATTGTTGTCATAATTGAGCAGAAAAGTTGAAGCAGAAATTACTGTGATCTGCTATATGCTTCCTGTCATTTAACTAGTGAGCAAACTACTGCAGTGAATGAGTTGTGAAGAGAGATGTGAGGCTTTTAGTACAAATACATACTCCAGAGAAAGAATGCCTATTTAAATGTGCTAATTTCTTATATTTGGGAGAGTTACCATGCTAATGCTCTAGGGTGAATCAGGAATTGAACCAGCATATTGAGCTTATAGTGATGCACTGAAAGTTCTGTTATTTTGGAGTTTGGAATGATACTTGGCTTTGGAATAAACAGTTATCTCTGGAATTAGAAAAGTACAGTGCCAGGACTCTTCTCCTTTGCTGACAGGCAGAAGAGATAGAACTACATAAAGGTGCACCGATTTTTTTCCTCTCTGATGTGAGGACAATTGATAAGACTATGTGAAATGTCTGTGAACTGGCTAGAAAGTGAACTGAGAGTTATTGTGACATAGACCACGAAATTGTGTTTTCAAGATTTTTAAATCAGAAAAAAAATGACTGTATCTGTGCTTCTTCAGATGTTTAGTTGCAATCGTATTAAGCTCAGAAACTTCACAAAACAGAAGTTAGACAAGATAGCGTAAGATGAGTACTTAGGACTTAAGTTTTTTATGTATTGTAATATTTCAGAAATGTAGCTTAAATTTTTTTCAAAGTTCTTTTATTTTTGTTTAAAAAGTAATGTTTCCTTGGAATGACACAATTTTAGTTGGTTTTTGGTTTTTTTAAATGAAAGACCTGGTGCCAGCTTTTTTTTCTGAAGAGTTACAGCATTCCCCTAGACTTCAGTCAGCTGTTGATGAGACCCTGAAGTTTGAAACTACAAATGAATTACACTCTATTAGCCAAAAGCTAAAAGGGGCTTCCTGATAATTAAAATTTGAATGACATTTTTCCAATTAATAAAAGTGCCATTAATTTTTGTTGAGTTATAGTACCACTCCTTCAGAAGTATTTTATGGCAATCAATATTAATGTAAGATCAGTTCATTCTGATTAATATTATTACAGGAGTTATTGAAAGAATTAGCAATAACTGAGCCATTACTAAAAAAAGCTATAAAATGCTCTGGTAGAATTTCCAAAAACATTTTTAATAAATTGCCTTCAGTTACTATAACACTTATCTACAAAGTTTCAAGTAAAACAAACAAACAAACAAAAAAACCCAAAAAACCCAAACCCCTACCTCCCCCACCCCCGCAAAATCCTTTCTCTATCTCGTTGTGAGGGAAAACACAAATGCTTGTTTACTAGTTTGGGGTATACCAAAAGGAAGACAGAAAACTGAGACGTGAACCTGAACTGTAGTAACTGAGAAATGTTTTATGTACAGTGGCCTTCTTTAGACCTATACTGTTGATATACTATGGGAATATTTAAGAGATGTGGTTAAGAAGACAAAGTTTCAGAAGACAACAAATACGTTAAGGAGAATAAAGTGTTAAGCACTCTTGAAAGTGATAACAGCTAAATAGTTTTATAAGTGGAGTATTGAACATGCAGCGCTCCTGTTTCATACATTTACAAAGCAAATGCCCATACAAAAAGTCAGAACTCGAAGAGCGTGACATAAAAGTGTGAAGATGGCTATGGATAGTTTGGAGATGAAGAGTGTAGATTTTAGTTTTGTTGGTCATTATGAAGCTGAAGGTCATATTTTGAATTTGAGGTAACAATATCGGGGAATTTCATTTTACAATGAGGGCAGATGTACTAAGAATGAAAATAGAAAATAAAAACGTCAGTGTCTGAATTATAGTTAAGAATTTGAAAGAAAGCAGCTTTGAAAATAGGTCTTGAGGAAAAATATTGTAGCAGCTAAGATAAAAGGTGTGATTAAAAGCTCTGCCGTTAGAAAATAATAAAGGGCAACTTTAAGAAATGCATAACTTGGAGGACTGTTAGCAAAGATTCAGTACAGGAAGGTCATGACTAGCAAATTTGCTAGAGTCCCCTGAATAAGTTGCTGACATTGTGAACTATGGGAGAATCAGTGATATGATTTATGGGAGTTTCAGAAAACATCCAGTTCTGTGCTCCACAAAATATTGATTTGGAAAGTAAATTTTTGAAGGAGTGCTGGAATGAATTCAGACCTGACTTAGACATAGGGACCAGACGGTGTCAGTAAAGGTAAAGAGCTCTGTATGGAAAGAGGAGGTTAAAGGTATGATGCTTTAAGTGACAGTCTGAGATCCAGTTTTCCTTCTTGCCTGTTACAAAGCTGGTATGTTCAAAAGGGCTAAATCTGATTTGCTAGAAATATAGAAAAATCTGTTCCACTGAACAGATTCAACACACTGGAAGTTTTCTGATTAGGTTAATGATAGGAATATTTATTTTAAATAATTACTGCAAGTCTTTACAAAAGACATCACAGACAGCTATATGTTAAGAATATTCATACCAAGCTACTGAGTCATCTGAGGGGAATGGTTCGATGGCATTGAAAAAAAAAATAGTTCTTCTGAATGATTTTGTCCTTCTGCTCATAGCCTGCAACACAGATTTTAGTTTCTCTGAATGCACTGCATAATTTGCTACTGTTGGTCTGCTCCCTCCTTATGCTCCTGCTAAAGCTTCTGCCTTGCACTTTCTTTCAGTTGCAGAACAACCTCAATCATTTGAACAATTTCTTGTACTCTAAAATGCTAAATTCTTCTCTAAACACCACAGTTTATACTGCATTCTTAATTCCCTGAGAATCAATGTGAAATAGACATTTGCTGGCTAATACTATATTGGTAGGTGCTTCACAGTATATTTTCTTCCTTCTGTGCATGGCTTCTCTGATGCTTTTTTCAGGGTCTGTTACATCCTGGATTACCAACTTCTTAGGTCTTTAGAAGGGAAAAATACTCTTTCTGGAATGGAGTCCTTACAGATTCTTATCTTCTGAGCGATTTTGATCAATAACACTCTATTAGGGGATGGGTTTGCAAATTATGTAATTGTTAAAACTTGGTAAGATAAATACATTCTTATTTTGCCTAAAGATTTCAAAGCCTCATAGTGTGTGTGTATGAATATATAGATGTGTTTATACACACACATATATATAGAAGAGCAATGATTCTGTGTCTTTGCAAGCTGGAATAGCAGGAACAGTAATATTTTCTAGTTAGTGGAAGGAACTGTAATCTGGTTGTTTTTATAATTAATTTCTTGGCTGATTTATGAAAATACTCCAAAGTGTGTGAACCATAAGAAAATCTGATCTTTGCTTATGTGCTGCATTCTAAAAGGAAGTTCAGGATGACTTCTCACTGTATTTTATAAAGGCAACAAATCAATTCTAAGGTGTTGCAAGAGGATATGTAATAAGAGAAATACTATGTCAGATTCTGTAAGTTGCGAATATAATAAAACATTAGAATTGCCATCCATGCTACAGCTGGTATTCTTGATCACGTGCTCATACTTTTTGTGTATAGTCATCCAGTCAGACTAGCTCCTAAGCTTATAGAGCCATGAGGTTATGTCAGAATAATGCATGCTGTCATGCACTAGTTACACCACCGTAGCTCACCTCTTTACGTCTCCTTCAGGACCAAACTTACACATCAGTCTTGGGGAAAATTGATAACTCATCTCCATTCCCATACCTAGAAAAAGAAAACACATCAAACTCTTTCCCTCCATCAGAAACCTCTTTTGGGAATTTCCTTTTTCAGGATGCTCTTAAAGGTTTTATTGTAAATGGTGTTAAAACATGATGCTATCTTTGGAGAACTTTCAGCTGCTGAAACTAAAAGCAGACAAACGTTGCAGGTAGTTCATTGCAGTTCCTGAGAGGGGTAAAGGATGACAACTTTTCACTCAACATACAAGGACTTTGGCTTCAGCCTTCTTGTGAGTGAAAAAAGCTCAATTTTTAATAGCTAAAAATTTGCTGTATATTCAGTGGGATTCCTTGCCTTAAAATCATTTTGATCAAGATTAAGTAGACATTAAGACAGCTTTGTAATCAATGTAGACATAGTATCAGGCCAGTCTTTTGGGTGTCTTCCCTTACTAAATAGCATCACTTTGCAAGAATTCATGAACCCTGTTTTATTTTTGATGGGTTTATAGTCGTCATTAAGTACGTGATGGACATTGCCATGTGGCTGTGACATTCCTGCTATAGGTTGTAACCAACCTGCTATAACAACGCATTCAACCAAGAGTGGTGGCTACACAGATGGGCGGGTAAATGAAAAAGATTGTTTGGTCATAGAAGAAGCTGATCTGAAAGTATAACCTCCTTATAATACCATTTTGAGAAGACATTCAGGCACTAAACTTGAAGAGTTGCAATTCTCACTTAGCCATGAAGAAACATATCCAGAAGATGTGTTTGCTGCAATAATTTCCCCACAAATGTGACCTCAAAACTAAATGGTAAATGATGAAGTGATTACCAGAAATTTACTTTTGGGAAAGGTGATTAATTATTAACTGTTTAAGAACACATATGTTCTGAAAGATGACCCATTATCCCTGCTAGCTTACTCTGCAGACTTTCAGATGCCATCTACTCCTGGTTATTTGCAGGTCTCCACATAGACCTGAAGTGTAATGAACAAAAGCGCACCAAAATGAGTCAACAAAGTCACAGTATATGTTTTACCTCTTCTTCTGAGATGGTCCTCAGAGCGAACATTTTCCTAAAGTTAAGTATTATCGACACTCCAAGAAATTGCTCTGGACAGGCTGGAACATTAGGGTGACATCCAGCACTGTCGGTCTGACAAAGTCATTCAGCTTTGTCATGTTCATATTACTAGAGTGTAATCAGGATTATGCATTTAACTTTACATTTATTCTCGTGATGGTTTGAGGGGTAAGATATACAGAGTGGATGAAATAGAAAACACTGACAATTTCATGAGCTGTCTTGTTCCTGTATGGGAATTTTAGTATGCCTTGCACAAAAATGCATTTGAAGTTCTGGAAACAGAAGCAAATTAAAATTCCATTCAGTTTCTTTTTCCTACACTTACTAATTTATTTCCCATAAGCTTTTACTGCCTGGAATATTGTATTACAGCCTTCATTCTGGACCAAATTAATGAAAACTTTGTATATAAAGTGGCACTTTAAAAACAGACACCCCCCCCCATGTGTAGTTCTGTACCTACTACATAGGTTACTTTGATGTACAGTTCACCCCTTGTATATATAAATTTTAGATTTTTCTTTTTTACTGTAATTTGTAGGTACATCTGTTTACATATATTTAAAAAAATGAAGATGCCACTTTAAAATGCAGTTGCCTCAACTGTCTAATTCACATTGCAAGTCTATGCTAAATATTATTTATATTAGAACTCTGATTGTCATTGAAGATTTTTTGTTTTATTAGCAAGGTCCTTTATTCCATTATAAACCTTATCATCATCATGGCAACTAGGCACGATAATCATAAATCAAGATTGTGTTGCACTGAGGGCTGTAAACACTAAATGATCCCTGAATCAAAGAACGTATGGCTTAACTCAAAGACTTCCTTTTTTTTTTGCTGTTATTTCTGACCTTTTAAGAGCTTACAGCTAAGGGAAGACATCTGTGTTTCACAACCGTGCTACCATGATCATGTACAGATTTCTTCAAGATCACCTCCCACACCAGAAAAAAAAGCCCGAGATACTATGTGCAGCACTATGACATGTGTAACGATCACACATAAATGCTATAAAATATCTTGAAAATTTGTCTGAAGATAGTACCAGCAGTCCCCAATTGCTTCTGAAATGTGTGCTTTTTAGACTCCTTTTCTAAATTAACTTCTTCTTCATGTTACCAAAACCTCATGCAGCTCAAAACTTATTAAAAACAAGTATATGGACTTTCACACGACATTCTTTTAAAAGACAAGTTCTCCTTATTAAAACTTTTTATTTGTTTTGTCAATCCAAAAAATAATTAAAGAAAACAAATAATTTAGTCACTCTTGTACCACAACCTTATTCTTTGTTTGGCTTTTGACTTTTGCACATCTGAGGTGATAGAAGGTCCTGATTTCTCAGACTAATGTTGTGCAAGATGCTCAAAGTGTTCTTACTCCCCTGTAACATATGCAGTGTCATGTATTGTTGCTGCTTACATAAAACTCAGCTCAGGGAATCTGGAAATAAAGCCATGACTTCTTTGATGTCATAAAGTCTCTCTAATGTGTGTATGCACAGCTTTTCCACTCAAAACCAGTTGTGTAGTATTTCCTCTTTCTGGACTTTGGAAGCTATTTCTTGGATGTTGAAATAGCTTCAGACTGAGGAAGACTGACTGTTACATGTTTGAGAAGGGGCATAATTGAAAATGTATTTCAGATCAGATAACCAGGGAGAATAATTTATTAAGAGGGCCATTGGCATATAAAGATAATTTAGAAAACATGATATATAGCTGAAATGTCTGCAGTCTTGTTTTCCCCCTTGCATATCACAGCTGACTGATTGCTAAGATCTAAGTATTTATTTGTCTTATCAATCACTTTGTGCCTGAGTCATTCACTGATGGGCATAATCCTCTGTTTGTGACTTCAAAAGGCATCTCTGGAGGAAATTTGAATGTCATCAGCAATGAATTGAGACATTACTGAAGGCAACAGGTAGGAGGAAGATGTTTGCACAAGGAACATATTAATCAACAACTGGAGAAAATAAGCAGCATCAAAGAAGTGCAATTCAGATGAATTTGGATTAAATTCTTGCATATTTTCTATAAAGTAAGAACAAGACAGACTGATTGAGTCAAACCAGGCAAAGCCCAAAATCTTTCCCTAGAAAATAAATACAGGCTGAGAAAATCAGGAACTTTAAGTGTACAGGAGTAGTTAAGATTCTGTGCTTAAAAGGTCATTACTTAATTTCTGTTACCTCTGTAAGTTTTCATGAAGTATCTCTAAACTACTATCAAGATTCCTTCTCTGTCAATCTTTGCAAAATAGTTCCTTTGAAGCAGCGTGATTTTAGTTGTATAGGAATGTATCGGAATTTGCCACAGATTTCTTTCAAAGCTTACAAAAATATGTTGAAATTATAAACAATATGTGCATGATTATATAGGATTATAGGATTTGTGAATGAGAATAATGTGTGAGAGAAAGAGGAATTTATCATAGCTTTTTGTTATTTTGCTTCAACAGAAAATGATTAGTAGTTTCATATGTCACATTCTGCATCAACTAAAAGCTGGCATATGAGAAAATACAGTCAGTTGAACACTTGTAATGTTTACTGAAGATAATGTCTATATCAAAAACTGCATGTTAGTTTCATGTCTTATCTAAGATTAAAAAAAAAGAATAGCGGGCTTTTTTCTGAGGATTGGTTTAAAGTCAAAGCAGTGTGTGTTATGAGAAACCTCTCCAAAATCTGTAATGGACACACTTGCTCTTTGGAACCCACAGCAGAGTAACTGAGAAGCTCAGGGGATCCCAAGAATTTATCTAAAAACTACCTGTAGGTGGTATAATAAGATCTGGAATATTTTGCAGTGGAAAAAACAGACTGTAAATAGCTATATGCAAGGCAGTGATTTTGGACTTTTTGTTATTATTTCTGGGTTTATAACAGAATTGCAGTGATGTAACAGCAAACAAATA
>VYZQ01051155.1:0-17993 GCA_013400655.1 Mystacornis crossleyi
CTTGTCCCAAGTCCCTCCCAGGTCTCTTGGAGCCCCTTTGGGCACACAAACCCTTGAATATCCATGACCAGTCCTTACATTAGAGACCTTCCCCAGTGTCCATGGGGTGTGAGCTGTGTGGGCTCTCCTTCCCGCAGCCTCACCAGCTCCACCTTCACCTCTTTTCTCCTGCTCCCAGGAACGGCGGGGGACGCAGCGGCACCTTCTGTGCCATCTGCAGTGTGTGTGAAATGATCCAACAGCAAAATATCATCGACGTGTTCCACATAGTGAAAACACTAAGGAATAACAAATCCAACATGGTGGAGTCACTGGTAAGGCTTTTTTCTGCTCATCCCCCCACCCACTGTGTGCAAGGCACTTCAGGATAGGTAAGAAAATGCCATGGCTTAGTTCAGGATGAATCAAAATGAATCAGAACATGAAGATATCAGAATTAAAACTGGTCCTGTTTTAGCGTGTTCAGTGAATCCTCCTGCTTCTCTTTTTGAGCAGAGGGGGTGCCCTGGCAGAGTGATGGACACTGTCCCATGCCCAGCTGCCGCAGGAGGTCAAACCCCACAAAGCTGTCACCATGGCTGTGGGAAGAGTGAGATTTGTCCTCCTGTCCATGCAGGGATTTGTCCTCCTGTCCAGCCCCGTGCTGGGTGCTGTGACGTGCCTGGAAACCAGGAAGGGAGAACAGTCCAGCACCCAGGCCTGGCTCCCCACAGCCCAGGAGATTAAACTGTGCTGAATTCAGTCATCTCCATCGATCACACCGAGTCTGTGCCTCAAAAGCAACACGTGCACTGAGGGCTGGAGGCAAATAATGAATAGCCCAGACTGGGGCTGTCTCTTTGAGTGTTTTTCTCTTCCACTGACAGCATGGTCTCCCAGCAATGCTTGCTCAGGATCACACAGAAACACCATCAGTGTTTGCCTGCTCCTGCCAAAGGGTATAAGAAAGAGGGAGGAGGTATTTTTGCTTGTAGAGCGAGGCTCTGAGGAATTTACCCATATCCTGATGCCATTCCTTTGTGTTCTCTCTTTCAGGAACAATATAAATTTGTATACGAGGTTGCACTGGAATACTTGAGCTCCTTTTAGCCCAGCGAAGGGAGGGGACCCCACGATGTGCCAGACCCTGAGCTCTGGCGGATGCTTCTCCCCTGTCCCACACTGGAAGGCAGTAACAAGTGTGGGAAGGAAAACTTCTCCTTCCTGGAGCAAGAGACTGAGGTTGCAGAGACCTCGCTGGAAGGAGGAGACGATGCCTGTGTGTGCTGCTGCCTGCTTTCTATTGGCACATCTACTGCTTCTTAAATAACCTACTGTAAAAATTAGCAAAATGGGAGACAGGCTGAAAGACTGGACTTTCTAATCCCCTCTGACTTCTCTCCTCTTTTGGATTGTATTTTTGCTCTGCTTGCTGCAGAGTGGGGAAGGAATGAAACCCTTAGGAAATTCTCTTTTAAATGTCTCCTTTTTAATTTATAATTTTGTCCTCAAATCCCAACCTTTTAATTTTTTAATTTCATGCAGCAGTCATTTGGGAAAAATGAGATAGCCATAGGGGATACATGAAATGTTTCATTACGATTTGTCTACCTTATCTGTTTCCTTTTATTTGTTTTTCCAAATGAAAAGGCCAACACACACACACACACAAAAAAGAAAAAAAAAGACTACGCTGGAATTCTCTTCCCACATGTAGTCCCTTTAAGCATGAAAATAGATGGTGGAGATGAGAAGCTGTTCATGGATTCACTGCCTCCACACAAATGTTTCCTCCCAGCTTCTGCTCAACTTCTAGGGCTGTGCATGACCCAGATCCATCCCTCTGGTCTGTGTCCTTTCACGGCTGGTGAAGCCATGAGGAGTTTCCCAGGCACTTGAACCTGAAGGTTAAATATTTGCCTCAAACAAATTGCATTTGTCTTGCAACCTCGGTAACTTTGTTACTGCATTTTCCAAGTGTTTGCTGGGGTGCAGTGTGTCTGACAAACAGGGTATGCAGTAGGTATTATTGCTCATATACTATCTATGACTATTTTTTATTTATTATTTGTATTGCTGTAGAACTTAGGACCCCTAGTCACGCCAGGACCCTGCTGAACTAGGCACTGTGCAAGTAGACAGCAAAGAAAGCTCCTGCTCAAGAGTTTAAAGTCTGAAGGTTCTTAAAATTGGGTTTGGGTACGATTTCCTCACTATTTCCAGGCTCTACAAGCTTCAAAATTGTTACCTGTTGGAGCTGTAGGAAAGGTGATGTACACACACAGAAACCTATTCTGACACCTGTAAAGAGAAGTGTTAGCCCAGCACAGCAACTTCTCTTCTGAAGCAAAACAACTTTTGTTTTATTCTGCAAAAATGCCTCTGCAAGTCTCCTTGTCTGAAACAAACACCAGATGTGTTTTGCCATGGTTCTGGACTTCATTCTGACTTCTTAGCAGCTAAGAAATTGCCTCTCTGAAAAAGTATGTTTAAATAGTTAATCACTAAGGTCTACAGGGTAATCTTGGAGAAAAAAAATAATTGAATGAACAAGACTACAATAATTAGTATTTCAATTTAGCCATTTATTTATCTTGAGGGTGCGGGATATGAGGTTGCTCTGTGTATAAATTAGATTCTGCGTTCTTCAAATTCAGACTTGCTAAAAGATAGACTGAAGTTGAGAGTTTAGGGAAACGCCAGTTTTGTTATCACCCTGTAGTTTTCCGCCCTCNTAATTGAATGAACAAGACTACAATAATTAGTATTTCAATTTAGCCATTTATTTATCTTGAGGGTGCGGGATATGAGGTTGCTCTGTGTATAAATTAGATTCTGCGTTCTTCAAATTCAGACTTGCTAAAAGATAGACTGAAGTTGAGAGTTTAGGGAAACGCCAGTTTTGTTATCACCCTGTAGTTTTCCGCCCTCAGGTAAATCCTCAGAGGCTGCTGGGAGCTCTGTCCTGCCCGTGCCAGGCACAGAGCATGCCAGAAGTGCAAAATGTTTTGCTAATTCTGTCTGTGAACTCAAAAGGCACCTGTGCTCCACGGTCATTCTTTCTGCAGTGGTGACACCCTTGTCTTGACCAGGAGGGATGGAAATGAAATCTGGCAAAAGCAGCTCTTGACTCAGACACAGCAATACCCAACCAAACCATGGTCGTCCACCAGGACCTGCACCAGCCTAGGGAAGGCCGCTTGGAGTTTCATTAATGCTCTCTTGATAAGCAAAGGAGGGAGCTCACAGGATGCCGAACCACCTGGGGTTTTTCTAAGGAGCTTTGGATTCTTGGTTTTAATATCACGAAGCTCTTAACTGATCATGAACCATCTTCTCAGAGGAGCTTCTGCGCTGTTTCTGGTTGGTCCTTTTGGCCGGCAAAAAAGTCATGAAATCAACTTTAGTTCCATTTGGGGCTGTAGGTGGGTGTCTGGCATCTCAGGCTACTGGTCTGAATTGGGTTTTTCTCTTCATGCAACTCAACAACACAATTTGGCAGGAAAAAAACCATAAATAGAAGGCAAAGTAAAGCTATGAGATAAAAATGAGAGGAAAGGTATAATATTGGTGTTTTGATTACAGGTGGCTGGGTGGAATAGTGTAGGTCAGGAGCTGGGGGCTATTAGCAAAGAAGAGGGAAGAGGGAATTGTAATCTCAGGATGGGATTTTTCAACAACTGCCCTGGTAGGAAGAAGCTACAAGTCAGCAAAGTGTTTTTGACTGTGCTGACTCCAGAAAGCCAGAGGGAACCACTCCCTGTGGATACAATTGAAATATTAATTAGTATTTAGCATTCAGTTAATTTTACGTGGAAAGTAGCACAGTGACAGGTCTCCCTCATGACTTTGGGGAGTGAAGCCAGCACGGAGGGTGACTGCTGGGGTAAGGGAACAGAAAGGTAAAGAAATGCCAGTATCACTGAGGTGTGAAGTGTGGGAGGTAATTCAGGCTTAACTTAAAAGAAAGTGGATTGAAATGCCGGAGTTAAGCCCACAGGAGGGGTGTGTGCATGAAGGGAAGGAGGTGTGGGATGAGCAGAGCAGAGCAGCATTGCAGTGCAGCTGTTTAGGGACTGGAGGAAGGTTTGAATGTGTTTTATGGTATGAAAAATGCTCCTAAAGGGTCAGGTACCTGTATCAGCTGGCCCACAGCAACTCACTGTGCGCTCAGCCCTCTGCAAATGCCAAGTGATGTTGGCACAACTGCAGGGAAAGACATTTAAGCTAAAATTTACATTTTATTGGAGCTCAATGCAAATATTGGTTACCACAGCCCAACTGTTAGTCACAGCTTATTATGTGGCCACTCAAGCGTGTGTCTGAACCTCCTAATGTCCAGCCTACAACCTGTATGGAAAGATGCTCAGCAGACACTGCAGATTGTGTTGCCAAACTGTTATAAATTCCTGCAGTTATGGTGCTTTTGGGGGGCTGACCCAGCTCCAGTCTGTGTTGGCTCAGGGATCTTCATGCTGTTCCTCCCTGCACAGTGCATATATGCCAAGTGTGAATTAATGATGGAGGGAATTGTGTGGAAAAGCTCACTTTAAATCACTTTATTACCTTGAGGTTGTTTAAACGCTAGAGAACAGCCCATAGAGAAGGATGTAATGTGTTTGAAGCAAGATTATGGGTGATGGGTTTGTTTTCACGGGGAAAGAAAGAAATTATGAGAAGAGATGAGATGAGATGAGATAAAGGAGGTTCTTCCACTCCTGGAAGGATTAATAGTCAGTGTGAGCTTTTCAGCCTAAGCATCCCCTGCTGTGGATGGTAAGCAGTAATGTGCAGTAAAATAAGGTGAATTCCTCAATGATGGAATTTTAGGCTGGAAAAAATATCATATTGACAATATTTGAATGGACATAATGAAGATGAACTTATTCCCATGGAGACATCCTTCAGGCATGAGGGAGCACTGTTTGTATTGCACAGAGTTGGTGTAAAGTTTGGTCTGAAATAAAAAGAAATAGAAATAGGTGGTTCAGGGTCACTGTCTCCTATAGGGGATAACCAATATCTTAAATTATTAAGGGATGCAACTGCAGCAACGAATTCCAGTGGTTATCAGTAGTTTCTAACCTTTTATTCTGGAGCTGTAAACTCCCTGGAAAAAAAAAGTCCAGTGGCCGCATAGACCCCACAGCAGTAGATTTAAGCCTGTGGATGCTAGACCGGTTTTTCCATTTACTTTTCACAGGCCTTTTAGCAGTAGTTTGTGGGATTTCCCTTGGGAATCTCCAGCCAGGGGTTGCTGGTCATTGTTCTTGGTGTGCTGTCGTGTCAGAGGAAGGAGAGAGGCTCCTGCAGCAGGTGGTCCAGCAGGCAGTTAGACCAGTTTCCATCTGGAAGAGAAGGAAAGGAGAAGAAATCTCCTTTGGGAGAAAGCAAACATTGGAGGAGAAGGCAGATGAAATGGATCCTGAAACAGGTAGGAAATTTGCACCTTGCTCTCTCTCTCATTCTTGCACAGCTACTCTCATCTTACTCTTCTGAGTTCCTGCCAAGGTCATAAAAAACAGGTAATGTCACATTCTGTGCTGTGGAGATGGAGCACTCGGAGTGTGACAGAGGGAATAAATCCTGAGGGACAAAGATAAAAGATTTGCTTGAGAGAGGAATCTTCAAATATGAGGTGCTTCTATCTATCACACTTGCAGAATTTTTAGTGAAGTTGTCACAGAGCAGTGCACAGTCCTGGCATGGTCCTGGATGTGCAATGCAGTGGAAAAGTTCCCCTTGGAAAACTTCACTGTCCTGTAATAAATGTGAACAATCCACTCCATGGCATTGTGAGCACAGTTAATTTTTGTGATCTCTCCAGCAAGTGCAAGGGGCATCTCAAGACCTTGGTGTGAAACTGCTGCATTTTCATTTGAGAATCTTTAACTTGTCTTAAATGTACAAAAGACAGTCAACCCTGGGTTTTTTTTAGGAAAACAAAGGGGGCCATGTGGCAAAGGTGGCAGCATTTATTCAGCATAACCACTGCCACTGGGTCAGAAATTCCATATTCCTGCTGTGTGAGGGCAGAACAAAGCACTGCAGCTGCCCTGCCCAGACAGAGAACAGGAGGAGCCAGCTAAGTCAGAGAGACAGATGTGAATAATGAGGATTCTGTTAACCCTCCTGTGCTCCTGTGTATTTAGATTGCAGTCTTCTATAGCCATACATACATAATATACAACTTCAATGCAAGTGCTCTTTCTTTCCCTGTTCCCAAAAATACCTACAGCTCTTTTTCCTCGAGGGTGAGCCAACAGCACAGCGAGCAAAGCCCAATTTCTGCCGTTTTGGCAAGGACCACTAGGAAAATCCATCATGTATTATCTGTTCATTGACTTGGAAAAGGTATCAATCATCTCCCTCATATGCATACTCGAAGAATGTACAATTTGCTCAAACTGTCAAGCAGAGTCATACATTTTCATATACCAAGACCAAATCCTGGTGGTACAGAGTGTGATGGAAAGAAAAAAAAAAAAAAAAGAGAGACAAAAACTTGCTGACTTCCAGTGACCTCTACTCTATAATCTTTATTTGCTGTGTTAAAATATTTTAAAAGTTTCCCTTGTTAAAAAAAAAAAAAAAACTATACTCAGAATATCCTACAGTTTAATGTCGGACTAGCAGAATGTGAACACCTGGCAGCTTTTCCATTTTGTAAAAACATGAGAGATCTAAATTAGTCTTTCTATCCTCATCCCAGTTCATGCAGCAGGTTTTCCACCACTATTATGTTTTCAACCTGAGCCTTAAAAGACAAACTAATGCAGCAGACTGAATGCCAGATGCTGGTGTTCCCATAGTGTTTCCTGGCAGGGGGGGAAAAAAATGAAAAGGGAAAAGAACAAACTAAAATATTTTCTCTTGGAATTCAATTCAATGAGTTGTTTCTGAGCAGTATAAACACGAGCCAGTCCGTGCTGCTCTGGAGGTACAGGATGAAGAAATGCTGGGGATGTCCCCTAGGGACCAGTGCTGATATTTCATGTCTAGGTACCCAAAGTGTGGTGGTTCCTGTAGTGGAGACAGTTGTCACAGAAGAAGTGTTTCAGTGGAGATCTGTTACCCTGAAATGCCACTCTTTGGGACACCCTGTGAGACACCTGAAGTGTGTTGCACTGTGGAGATGGATTTCCTTGTGTGAGTACATCATCTTTCAGTGAGGACCTCCAGGAAATCTTCTTTGTGTGAAATAATGGAGTGTGTTTTGGGGGATGGAAGAGGAAGTGGAGCCAGCACTTTACAAGCTTTCATAAATTTAGGTACTCTAAGACTCCCCAGGACAAACACTGCTCAGTTTTTCACATTGCTGACAGTCCAACCAAACTTCATGTCCTGGACTTCCATGTACCTGGAGCAGAACTGGAATTACCCCCTCATTGCCCCTGCAGCCCTTTCTTGCACTGCCAGCATTTAAACACTGTACTTCTATGCCAAAAGTTTGAGCTGCATCCATAACACCATCCCAACTAACCACAGTGACAAAATTCACTCCCACACTGATTTAATCTCCTCCCTCCCCCACCAACCCTGTTGGAATCAAAATGTGCCAGCATCACTTCTTGCCAGACTTGTCACCATTTCACACAGCGATGCTGTGGCTGCCTCTGGATGAGCAGTCTCCCATTCCAGCTCCCTGGATGTGTTTTTGGGCAGGGAGGAGTGCTGCATGAGAGCCAGTCTCTGCTGTTGCGATGCTGCCCCATCACCTCCCCCCTGGCCTTTATGGATTACTGGTGAAACCCACTTGTACAGTTTGGATGTTTGATAGATGGAAAAAAAAGGAAAAAAATATAAATACAAAACTCTCAACACTGTGCATTCAGTGTCTTTTCTTTCTAGCTTAAAAGAAGGAAGGTAAATAATGTCAAGTCAATGAATATCAGATATATTTTTTGACTGTACATTACAGTGAAGTGTAATCTTTTTTTTACAACTGCGAGTCCATCTTATTTATTCTTGTAAATGTTCCCAGACAATGTTTGTAATATGGGCTGTGTTGCAAATCCATAAAATAAATCTGTGATCTGAGATTAATGTTTTACTAAGAGACTCTTGTACTTGTGCCTTTTCTTTGCACTTCGAGGAGACAGGGCATTGTGAGCAGCACAGCTGGAGATGATGGGGCGATTGCATGACAAAAAATAAGACCAGCATCTTGTCACAGTAATGGGCTTTGCATCATGGTTGTCATTCAGGAGATGAAGAGCAGCAAAGAGAATTCCGCACACACTTCAGCCTAGCTGCAGATTTTGTGTCAGTCCTCTCAGAAAGCCTGTGGATGTGAGCTAAGTAGGTTTGAAAATTACAATCTGAGCGGCATGGGTTAGAGCAAAGCATATTTCTGCAACTTTTTCTCTCTAAAAAGTATTACTGTATTGTTTCCTTGGTACTCAGTGCTGAATGACAATTGCTGATAGGTTCCTGAGACGTTTCTGGTAGTTTCTGTAGATGGACTGTGCTGGTTCAGCTGGGGTAGAGTTAACTCCCTACTCAGTGGCTGGTTTGGGGCTGGGTTTTGGGGTTTGTGCTGAGCACAGGGTTGATAATACAGATATTTCTGTTGTTGCTGAGCGGGGATTGCACAGAGCCAAGGCCTTTGCTGCCCCTCATACAGCCACGCTGGGGAGGGGCTGGAGGTGTGTGGGAGGCTGGGAGGAGGCACAGCCAGGACAAGTGACCCAAACTGACCAAAAGAAAGTCCCAGACCTTGTGACATCATGCATAAAGTGGGGGAAGGAGAAAGAAAAGGGGAGCATTTGGAGTGATGGTGTTTATCTTCCCAAGTAACCAAGTAGTGTGACGGGGGCCTGCTCTCCTGAGGACAGCTGAACTGCCCAGCCGTGGGAAGTGAGGAAGGAACTCCTTGTTTTGTTTTCCTTGTTTGTACAGCTTTTGATTCCCCTGTCTTTATCCCAACCCACAAACTTCCTGGCTTTTAGCCTTCCAATTCCCTCCCTGATCAGCTGGAGCGGGGTGAGTGAGCAGCTGTGTGGGGCTTGGTTGTTGTTGGAGCTGAACCATGACACAGAGCCATAGAAATCACGGAATCATGGAATATCCTGAGTTGGAAGGGACGCACAAGGATCGAGTTCAGTCCCTGGCCCTGCCCAGACCTCCCAACAACCCCACAATGGGCATTCCTGGCAGCGGTGTCCAAACGCTCCTGGAGCTCTGGCAGCCTCGGGGCCCTGCCCATTCCACCCTCTGGGGAAGAACCTTTTCCTGATATCCAGCCTAACCCTCCCCCAAACAGTTCCACGACATCTTCTTGTCCCCAGGGAGTCCTGTCCCTGGTGACAAGAGTGAAGAAATTGGAGCTGCCCCTCCACTGCCCTTGAGAGGATGTTGTGGACCTCAGTGAGATCTCTCCCCTGCATCTCCTCCTCTCCAGGCTGAACAAACCAAGTGACACAGACATGGAAGGGATTCTGTGCAGATGTTTCACGGTGCCAAACCCAAACTGTGGATACAGGTGTCAGTAGGGAATGTTTTCACATGCTTCCTAGCACACATTTCCCATCTCCTGGTCTTCCACGCGCGTTCATGAACACACACCCGAGGCAGTGCGTGGCCCCTTCAGTCGGTACAAAGCAGTAGACAGTAGGAAAGGGAGTAGATGAGGCTGCCCTCCTCTGAGGACCATTTTATTCCAAGAACACAAGCAGGAGTGCATTGAGATTCAGAGCTAAAGTGTCAAAACAGGGGAGTCCAGCCAGGCTACACCCGTACAACCCAGCTGTGGTAAGAAATGCTCTTTCAGGCATTGTCCACTAACCTTACTAAAATAAGAATAAAGTCAACAAGAATGGCATAGCTTCTGTTTTTGTTAAACAAAACAAAAGTTGGATTCAGTGATCCTTGTGGGTCCCTTCCAACTCAGGATTACCTATGATTAAAGCATAGTGGATCTACCTAGGAAGCAAAATTTACTATTCCTTTCTAAATCATTATTCTATTTTGAAAATCATTCATTTTCATTCTTCATTGCTATGAAGAAAGCTCTGTTACTCCCTGAGAATCAGTGTTTGGCTCAGGCATGGGTGTTTTGCTTTTTTCATTGGCCTGATGAAGCAAATTCCCCCTTGTAACTGTGGTGAACATCCAGATACAATGACTGTTTATTTGAAGAGTTCATTATAATGAGGTCAGGCTGTATGAAGCACCCTTCAGAGTTATTGTTATGCCAGGGAGAGTATTAGAAGAAGTTGATACCAAAAAAAAGCTCCTCACTGCAGTGTCGGATTGAGAGGAAGTTTTACTGAGAGTCCCAACTGCGTAACAGAGACAGTTGTGTGTTCATAGTGATTAATTACACTTCAGCTTGGCACTTTATCCAGATTTATCCAAAATATTTTGCTGACACTTGATATTAATGACAGGTTGCATTTAGGGAAGGTAAACAGCAGAGACAGCTCTGCCATATTCCAGATGGTCTTGTAAAGATCCACATTGAAACATCAGCACTGAGGAACAGCCCCAAATTCACCTTTTGGTCCTCTCGTCTGCCCAGCACAAGGATAACAACGGCATAAAGCTGCTGGGGAAGACAGATGGAAAAGCCTGAAACCCACTGGAGTTCAAAGTGTTTTACACCTTGTTCCTGTTGCTGTGACTGACGTGTGCCAAGGGGTGAATCCACAGGAATTTTATCCAGGTCAGTCACTGCCTGTGAGTGTCAGCAGCTGCTTTTCCATCCATCCCCTCGGCAGCCAGGATCCTCGTCCTGGTCCTGCTGCAAGGTCTGTCAGCTTTGACAAACACTCTCTGCCTGAGCTGCAGATCTTTGTCTCGCCAGCTGAACCTTTAAGTATCAGCTCCCACACTGAGCGGAGCGTGCAGCTGTTGTTTTCCAGCAGACTCCAAATCTGGGACTTACTCAGGCTTGGTTGTCTACATGATCATTAGAATCATAACATTGTTTAGACTGGAAAAGACCTTCAAGACCCTCAGATCCAGCCATTCTCCCAGCACTCCCAAGGCCACCACTAACCCATGTCCCCAGGTGCCACATCCACATGGCTTTTAAATCCCTCCAGGGATGGTCGCTCCACCACTGCCCTGGTGGGCAGCCTGGTACAGGACTTGACAATCCTTTCCCTGAAGCAATTTTTCCTAATTTCCAATCTAAACCTCCCCTGACACAACCTCGAGGCCATTTCCTCTTGTCCTATCACTCATGCAGGAGAAGAGACCAAGTAGTCCAGCTCTAGAGAAAGACCACAGAAAATGACTTTGATGGTGAGAAAAAGATGTCTCCAGAGAGTGAGTCTGTCTTGGATAAAGCAGCCTGAGGCACGTGGGTTGGATGGCTCCTTGAATGGGCTCGTTTGCTCAACTGAGTTAGCTCAGGGACAAACACTGACTTGGGCAACTGATTTTGAGATGGCTGCAGTGAGATGTGAAGAGTTCCCTCATCAATAGATACCTGCAAGAAAATGACCTGTGCCATAAATTAAATGGTCTAAAGACAGACGGAATAGATATAATGCTTCTTGTTTGTGCTTGAAAATTCTTCTGAGCCATCTATCTTGGCCATTTCTTCTTCTTTTGTTGAGTCCCACATTTGAAAAACACTGAAAAATCTCTCTTTTAAAATTCTACTCTGTGTTAATTTTACTTCCGTTCACTGAGGTAGAACTTGGATTTGCAGAAGCTGAACCAAAAAAAAAATACTTTTCGTCTTTCTCGTAATGACCTTGTTTCCTTGTGAGTTATTTCTGTGTCTATTTGGGTGTGTGTCATATTTCTCAGTAAGAGTGTTTTTATAAATGGCTTGTAAAGATTTATCCATAAAGAGCTGTATATAGTGAATCAGTAGCTACAGGGCTTTTATGTTACAAGTCAGTGGGGTTACTTAAAAGTCTGTAACATTTACTGATATGTTTATAAACACTGATAATGTACTCTTTATGCCAAAACCAATATAATATTTAGCACTCCTTTATTAGTATATTGGAAATGATAGACTGTTAAGATAAACTATAACCTGATGGAATTTTCAGCAACATGGTGAAATAGCTTTTTTATTGCATATATAAATGGTTCTCTCTGAAACAACTGTGAGAGACAGCCTGGCTTGCACAGAAAAATCAGTGAAACATGCAGAACCTGATTCTGGAGAAGGGTAAACCCAGAAGTTCCCAGTAATCATCTTCTTAGCAGGATGAATGCGAGCCTTGGTCCATGTAGGACCAAGAGACTGAAGAGCTTGTACTAAATATCCTTTTATTTGAAATTTCCAGAAGTGTTCCTGGGAGCATCCTTTTGCCTGTGTATCAAGACTGAGTGTGCTGAGAAGGTGGGAGAAGCCACCAGTTATCTCCTGAGTCTGTTACATTGGAAACACTGAGTTCAGCTCTCAGATCCACCATGGATTTACCATTGGTTGCTAGGAAAGTTGTGCTGTTGGTACACAAAATTATGAGTTTACAATGTCCTTTCCTGGCCCAGTGCCTGAGCATGGCATGCCACAGCTGTGAGGTGATACCTGGATGGATTTTTCTTCCAAGTAATGAGCTGAATTTGAACTTGGCTCAGACTTTTCCCATCCATAGCATCCTTGTAGGACTTCTAACCCCGCAGCTGAGCATGCCAAGAGCTCAGGCAGCAAGGATCTCCATTCAGAGTCTTTGAGCAGGAAAGTAGGGAAGCAACTGTGTGTGTGTGTGCACTCACCTGTGTCTCCTGAGCAACCTGGCCTAGTGGACCCCACTTGCTGCAGGGCAGTTGGATTAGGCAACCTTTAGAGGTCACTTCCATCCCAAACTCTTCTATGATTCTGTTACCTCCTCCTAAAAGTTGAGCATCTAAACCCAGCGCCACTGCAAAGCTCTGCTGGCAGTGATTACACAACCCAGAGTGCTGACAATGAAAGAACGAGTTGTCTAGGAAAATGCTGGTGGATGTGCAAAGATCCAAAATTATTGTTTATTCTGGTGCTATAGGAACAATCTTGCAAAGAAAAATAGGCTCTGACAAAGGAGGTAATGAGCAACCCCCGTTCTCTGTCCTTGTGTGTACGCACAGTGGAATTGTAATTGCACCACGCGGCTGAATGTGCACATTCACCACTTGTAAGCAGCCAGTTCCCAGCTCGTTCAGTAACAGGAGACATCACAACACGTGATACTGGCTCCTGAGCCACTTGGGGTGTGAAGGATTAGCTGTGGCCTGCGTCAAAATTGATATCAAAATCCCAAATAAGCACTTGGTTTGCTTTGTGTCTGTTCTGGATCGTAAGGCAATTGTTTTTGTTTCACAAGTTTTGTGTAGAAATTATGTTAATTTTTATGGATTTGGGTTTTGCTTATTCCACACCAATTGTAGCACTGTCTGCACCGGTGCAAACAGAAACTTTGCTGAAGAAACTTGCATGATACAGAAGAAAAGTTGGTTTGATGTTCGGGGAGAGACTTATTTCTACCAATCATGCCAGTCATCTACACACCCTATAACCCGTCTTCTGCACAACCCAAGACCTGCTTCTTCCTCTTGTGCTGCTGAAGAAAGAGCCAAGTGCCACTATTCTGATTTAGTAACATTTTGACACCGAAGTCTAGAGCCTGCCAGTATTTTATAATGAATGGGAGCTGCTATGTGTGTTCACTGCTTGCCGAGTCACTGGTATGGGAGCCTTTGATTTGAATATGGCTCACTTCAGGTTTCACTGTCTAAAAATGCCATTTTCCTACCAGATGTTGCAAAAGCCCTTGTCCCTACAATTCCTATGACCCTGCAGCTGGGTCAGGACTGAAGTGTGAACCTGGGGCTTGGCCCAAGCTCAGGGATGGAAAATGAGAAGCAAGAGGGCCTGGGCGTGAGGGCTGTGCCTACATCAGCTCCCTCCACCTCTCAGATAAGTTGTAACCTCTCACCATCCTCCCACCCTCAACTGTGGGCAAGCAATTTGTCCCTTTCCCCCATCCTCCCACCCCCTTTTTGGACAGGACAGCTGCAAAAACTTTCATTGTGCCACGGACAAGTATTAAGTCAAAACTCAATTTGGGCTGTAAACATGCAAATAATTCTCTTTGACAAACTCCTGTTGCTGCTGCTGCTGCTGATTACATGAATCAACTTTGCAAGTCTGGAGATTTAATTTGTGCAAATTGCAGCTGGAAAACCATAGGACCAGGCTAAAAAGACAGATTTACACTGCAGAAATATAAGGCAGACAGTAGCTTGCTGGAAGAGAACTGATCTCTGTCAGTACCTGTTCTATTAAAAATTTGGGGCTGAAAGGCTGTTGAATAATGTCACAACTGTATCTGCATCGGGCTGTGGAAAACACTGCCCTTTCTTCAGTGCTGCTATGTTTTCTTTTTTGTCTGCATATTTTAAAGTAATTTTCCTGCTGTGGTCCCCCTGTGAAAGCGCAGGAGCAGTGGCAAGCATTGGAAAGCAGGGTCTATGAGGAGATCAGAGAGGAACATTTATTCTTGGGAATTGTACTGGATTTTTAGGGAGATAACTCCATCACTTCAGGATGTAATTATTTGCAATTTTCTCGCTCTTTCACAGACTTATGAAAAAAGGAGAGGCTCCGAAGTTATCAGTCCCAAAGCCAGCTCTGAGGGGTTGATAAGAACATACTGCACCCTTTGAACCTGAGGGGCAACCTGAAAAAAAGGGTATTGCAGATGGATTTAACCTTTTTGGCAAATGCAGTGGAAAGATGGAAAAGAAATGTTTTCCTAACAAGTTCCATCCAATTTGAAACAACCTAAGCGCTGAACACTTTCTGGTGCTTTTCCCTTCTCTGGTTTGGTGATCCTCACTGGAAAGCAATTTTCTTTGGTCATTATGTCCTTGTGGGAAGCTGCCCGCTTGCCCAGATGGTGGTTCAGGCAATAGCTCAGCACTGGGTGCTCCAGCAGCCTGGGCACCAGGAGAGGGAGATTCCTGGGCATTTGGATTAAATATCACTTTGATCTTGCTGGCCTTTTGCACCTTTGCTTTGGGGCAATTCAGGTTGATTTTTTACTTACAAGTTGTGTAGATACTGGCTTGTGTCAGGACATGTATCTTTATGTCCTGTATAGCTGTATGACCTACATATGTGTATAGAACATATATATGGGACTTATAAACACTGCTTGCATATGTGTGTAGAGATGTGTGTGTGTGTAAATTGCTTTTATGCTGCTTGTAGCTTAGCATAGACATGCAGCCTGTTATGCAGCGTGCCATATATACCTATATACAACTTGTAAACCCTATTTACACATATATATGTGTGTGTATATATATATGTGTGTGTGTGTCAATATTTTCATGCTGCGTCCTGTGGGGTTATCCAGCAAGCTGGGTGTTGTCTTGGGAAGGTGTTATCCAGGCAGGATGCTCACTGGAGTGATACCTGCTGGAAAAGGGAGGTGTGAGTGGTTTCTTCATCATGACAAAAGCCGCATTGTGATGTCTCTGGAATTTTCTCTCAAACCTTCTCAAACTTTGCTGTTTATTCTGCATGTTTCTCTTCGCAATATCCACACTCCTGACCCACAAAGCTGAATCATTATGTGCCAGTACCTTGTAATCACAATGTGTTACACAAATGCAAGTCTGAAGTGTCCTAGACACCTGCATAGTGTTAAAAATAAAAATAAAAACCGGGCCCAAACTCCCAGATATATTTTAATAGTTGAGTACCTTGTGATTGGGCTAACCTAGGTGTGCCAGGGCTGTGGCTGATGAGGTGACAAGGACTGAGCTTTTCTTACAATCTCACATCTCAGCTGAGTGTGGAACACCACAGAGGCCTACACCCCTTTTCCCTTTCTGCTATTCCCAAGCATTTCCCTCAAGCTGAAAGCTGGGACTTTAATTTACACCCCTCCTTCTGGAGGAATAGTTGTGCTCTAGGAGGGGGCTGTGTTTGTACATCAGCATGGCAGGAGCTGTGTGCTGAGCAGCAGAGGAGGCTACCAGGTGGTAAACAGAGAATTTGAATTTCTGCAAGCTCTCTTAAACCTGTTCAAATCTCTGCACTGTGTAGATAAGGCCAAGCTGTTGTATGAGCTGACACAGTCGGAACAAACTTCTGGCATATGCGCAGCAGTTACAGAATTAGAATTGTAAAACACCTGTTTCCCCCTTCCCCCCTCTTTTTTTTTTAATCAAGGTAGGAACCAGTTTGAAAGGATGATTTGTGTTGTGTGTTTTCAGCTACAAACGACAAAAAATCAAGGGGGGTTGGAAAGGAGGTGAGGAATCTGAGCAAACATGAGGAGTCTGATCTAATTAATCTGGTTGCCTCAAATGTCATCACTATTTTACCTCAAATAGGTTTTAGTCTCAGGATATTGCAGATATTAGTGTTGTTTACATGAGGAAAAAAAAAACCCATATAAACCCTTCTCTGACGGAATCCTTCCTTCTAGGAAGGATTAACCTAAAATCTGTGCCTAAACTAACTTCTACATTTATCTTGGTGATAAAAATGTCCAATAAGATGGAAGCAAGTGGATCTGGTGTTTTGATAAGTGGCTTGTTTGGGTTGGTATGCGCAGGTGACAGCAGGCACTGGTTCTGCCACCCTTCAGGATAAAGGGTTTGTTTCCTCGGCCTCCACAACCACATAGGAGTCTAACACACTTAACAACTTTAGAGACTCTGACTTCCACCCAGAGAACATCAGCATATTTTGAAGGTCAGGTCTAAAATATGTACAAAGTAAACATTACTGTCACATAAGGACGTGTTGGGTGTCACGCAGCAAAACACCTCCCTGCAAACACCACTCTCCATCTGTCCCATTTCCTCCTTCCCTCTCCTATCTGAGACAGACCAATTGCAAAGCTCTGGGTTGTGCTCGATGTTCTGCCTCTAAAATCTGAGTGCCACAGTCTGGCTCTCATTATAGTAATGCTGCAAGAAAGAAAAAGAAATGTATTCACGTAGGTTTTGATTGCAGAGGTACTAATTTAATCTGAAGCTCAGGTACAGCCATGCTTCTTAAGAAATTTGTGGGTTGGAATTTTCTGTTTTGATGTTACAAAAACCACTTGAAAGGAGTAGGGAAAATACTGTGTGTATAAGGTCAAGTGCATTGGTCTGCGGCTGTGCTTTCAAAGCAAAATCCTGGGGTGTATGAAGGTGAGGGCAGGACCTGGAAATGCGGTAAAATGGACAGAATCAGAGGAAAAAAATGAAGGGACTCTCAGCAATTTCTTTAAAAGCATGGGCCACACATGTTGTATCAGCTGGATTGTAAAGACAACCTCTGACTGTCGTTTGGGGTGGCAAACAAAGCTGTTCCCCTAGACCTGCTTCTTTAAAAGGGGGCCGCAGCCCACGGGGAAAGGACCAAGGGAGACCACTGCGCTCTTCTGGCCAGAGGTTCTGTGGGTGAGAACTCCCAGGGATGCTGCAAAGCTGGGGCATCCCCGCAGGCAGCTGTTTGAGGGAGACACCAAAGGTGAGCATGGATATTTATCCATCTGTGGATGATTTAAAGCATAAATATGCAATGTCTAATTAGGCAGGAGGCGACTTGGAGGCCACTCTGGGGTTCCAGAGTCTCTCAGTCCACTTTTGGTCCTTGGTGCTGTCACCAGCGAGTGCTCCTCTGGTGTCACCAAACCCATCGGTGTCATAAGGGGTGACCTTGTACCTCTGGTCTTGAGGGGGAATCCTTGAGCTCAGCAAAGGGGAAGAAGATGCTGATGGCTGCCATTGTGACAGGACTCAGATATCAGCAGAAAGAGGTGTTACAAATGAACTAATGAGCACTGTTCACAAAAACAAAACTGCTGCCTCCAAGCCAAGCTTTGCTAGCTTCCGATTTCCTCTCTTTCAGCTCAATATACTGATTAAACTATGACCAAAGCAGAAAATTATATATTTTTATTTTTAAAGAACATAAACAATAGCATTTTGTAAGTGCAGCCATTTCCCCTTGTCCAGAAGGAATGAGTATTTTGGGTCCCTCCAGAAGATGCAGTTGCCAAGTGGTGTTCAGCTGCTGTCCCAGCTTTGTGATCCCCTGTCCTGGGTTACCTGGT